>CAKKXW010000361.1:13852-28735 GCA_920937365.1 Sphaerophoria rueppellii | reverse complement strand
ATAGTCACCAAGAAATTCACTTGGTGAACTCCAATGACAGCCCTGTGTAAATTTCACCAAATGATTCACCTTCAAATTCATGAGTGAAGCTTCCATTCCTTGGTGAATCGCATGGTGATTCCTTGGTAAAAATTGGGAAATTTGCCACTGGGGAGCTCCTATTTATTTTGGTGTGTGCATCGATGAATACGTTCAATTGGAAAATTCAAATGAATCGAATACTGGTTTCTTAGTTAATGTGTTTGTTAGGTGTGTAGTTGTTTTTGTTCAGCAAATGGAAGGGTTTGATTAAACACTCAGATGCACTTGATAAAGGTGGCGTTTTCGATGTTGAGAAAGATTAGCATTTTTGTATTTTGATTTTGTTTTGACGAGTCTGTATATAGGTAACATGAAATGAAAATATCTGTCCGCATAATCAAGCTTGGTGAGGGTTATTTGAATAATACATGCGAGGTACATTATGTAATTGTTTCGCGATAAATTATTTTATCAATTAACTCTGTTTAGGAGAGAAAATAATTAATGACACTGTTCTGATTGAAACAAAAACTAAATAAATAATAAATAGAGTTGAAGTGGGTTTTTATCATACAATGCAATTAATTTTACAGAATTCAAACTTAATATGATGGAAGGATCATAGTTTGTGTAAATTCGTTTTGTTTTAATTTTATTGTTTTTTTTTATCGGTTGAAAGAGAGAGTAAATTTAAATTTTCAATTATT
Source organism: Sphaerophoria rueppellii (assembly GCA_920937365.1). Classification (NCBI taxonomy): domain Eukaryota; kingdom Metazoa; phylum Arthropoda; class Insecta; order Diptera; family Syrphidae; genus Sphaerophoria; species Sphaerophoria rueppellii. The sequence continues at coordinate 28,007 of CAKKXW010000361.1, read as the reverse complement.
TAAGTTTTTGGCTAAAACAGATTTCGATCAATATAAAATCTTGCATAAAATGAGCTATCAGGCATGCTGTAGCTAAAATCGTCCGCATAATCCAACATTAAGAAAAAAAAAAAACAATTTATAAGCAATAGAATACAAAAGTTTGTTTGGCTACTCCAAAAAATAGTAAGAACAAGGTTTTCAAAGTTTAAGCTTTGAAGACGTTTGCTCTTTATGATATGTTGTCATCCTTACATTAGAACTTAAATAATTGATCAAACATTTAGGGATATATTATTGCTTTTAAATATTTAAATAAATATAAGACCAAGTTGAAACTAAATATGCTCTGCCTCTAAACTGAGGGTTGGGTGTAATGAAAATGCGATTGATTCTTCAAAAGAAGAACCTCGTGGCTGTCAAATTTCCGATAAAATGTTTTTTTGGGCAAATATTTTCCTGTGAAATGGAAAGTTTTTCACTGCAAAGCAATTCATAAAAAAGGAAACAAAAAAATATGGAGACAAAGGAATAGTGCCTCAAATTTTCTCAAAGGCTATTTTATTCATTTAAGTGAATTGACAAAGAGTAGGTGTGGGAAATGAGTGCACCGGCTTTTGTGATTTCCCAAACTCTCAGTTGAACATTTTATTAAAAGAAATTCTCCACACTTGAATTCATTATATTTTTGATCCATGCAAATCGATATTAATATTAATTAATTGGTGAAATATTGACAAAATACACAATAAATATTCGATATTAACCAACACACAAAATCTCTTGAGCACAAACTCAAATTCTAAGTGCCAGTTATTGCCAACACATTATTTATTGATCTCCTGATTGTTCTAGTCCTCTTCTTCTCGGTAAACAGAAAACTCAATAATAAGCCAAATACGCAATTTGTCGTCCAACGATGTCGTCGGTCGTCATTGTCGGTTGTTTGGTCGCCAAAAATTAGCTATTCACATTTATCCCCATTCTTCAATCAAATAACAAAAGGATGATATCACTGAACAACTAAGTTCACAACTTTACAACAAAACACAAGAAATATTATTCTGTCAATAGTCAATACAAACGCAATAATGAAACACAGCAAATATCCCTTGTTCTCAGAAGAAATATGAAACGCCAAATAATCGTAACGCAAACAGAAATACATGTGTAACCATAACTGGATTTATTGACCTAATTTCATAAGCAATTTCAACCACCCCCACATTGAATGAATATCCCTTCTGCCATCCAGGAGTCCCCTCACTTTTTGACATCATCAACAACTGTTTGACTTTTTGTGTAGTTATTTTCTCTATCGTCTTGCCTTCTGCCTTGATATGTGGGAACTGGGATTTTTTTGTTTCTCAAGAAATGCGCTGTCATCAAACACAGGAGTAAATTTTCTTATTTATTGCCACCCAGCGTTTTGTTGAGAAAAGGATCGAGAAGCCGTTTATTATATCACAGAATATTTATCGGAAGTCAGTCACGCTCATAAATAGATTTAGACAATTGGACGCTCTGGTTTTGGCTTTGACTTTTGGCGGTAAAGCAACTAATCTTTTATTTGGATTGTATTTTATTTTTATAACGAATTGTTTCATCTCGAGTCATAAGGTTTCTTGCTTTGTGGAAGCACAGTCAGCAAAAGGGTTTTCAGGGACTGAATGAAAGCAAAAGAAATAAAGCGAGTTCTATTTATAGAATTAGCTTTTCTATAAATTTTATACTCTTTTCTGGGTAGATCGGAATTTTAATTTTCCATTTTTCAAAGACTTTCACTTAGTCCTTAACGCCTTTTTAGCAAATACCTAACGCCACAGCTCCAATACTCTGCAATTTGCCATAAAAATCCCAATCCGATTAAAATTTTAGTGAAAAGGAAACTGCGGAAGGATAAAAAGAAAATACAAAAAAACATTGAGCAATTTTTCTTCATTAGGGCACTTGAAACATTAAGGAAGATGTAATTCCATTCCTTCATCCAGAGCGACAGAAAAAGCACGATTAAAAGTGTAATCTTACCCCAGGGGGATATTCTGGCTCATTTCGTATTCAATATTATGAGCTATAACCTCAAAATGAATTGCAATATCAATTGCGTTTTATAACCAAAGGAGAACATAAATAAAGGCACTTGATATTGTCACCATCATTGCGATAAATTTATTATGAATCGTGCTATAAAAAAGAACAGCATTTTGAATCCTCGCCAACATGGCGAAATGGGAATTGCTGCAAAACAAAATTGAAAGTACTCGTTCAAGTCATCAAAGTTTCCTTAAAGTTTCAAGATGCAACTTATGTTGAAACCCGCTGTCCGTCTCATCAAACCAAGTGAAAGAAGGTATCATCATCGTCGGATATTGTGTTTGATGGTATGAGGTTTAATCATCATAACCACACTAGGGAAGGTGAAATAATCATGTTTACCTTCACTCCAATTTAAGGATAATAACAACCCTAGGCCCCATCATCCTCTAGTATAGTGTTATTAGCACGTAAAACAGGATATCTTCCTAACGCCTAACCACACCATATCAAGGAAAAGGTCTCCCTGGTCTTCCTAACCACCCCAACCAACTTGAAATCAGGAACTAGTATATCGTTTTGTCCGACATCATACTCAAGCAGGCTATAAAGTATGCACGATCATAAAAACCTTCTTAGCTTTCGTAAATATTTTAATACCCATAAACGAGTCCATTCTGGAAACTAAAATCTGTTAAACATACGCTATGCATATATTCAATGGACTTGTTATAGTTTGGTCGGTGTGGCGCGGTGCCAGGGATGATTTTATCCCAAGAATCTTTGTGCATCCTTTATTTTTCAAGCAAAAGGTACATTGGTCTATGTGGTCAGTATAAAACTATGAACTATACTGTTGGCGACAGGCGAAAACTGAACAGAATTCCAACTTCATTCGAGACAAAAGCGTCTATAGAGATTAAAAGAAAAATGAAAAGAAGAAGGGTTCTGTTTTCTTTCCTTATTTTGTCCCTTCGAGAGCTGACCCGTTGAAGGAAAAATAAAAACAAAGAAAAATGAATAACATATACTGTTCGCCTGCTTATACAAATGAAAACTGCAGGAAGAACTACTCTACCATGGCTACACACTAAACGTCTAACCAGGATGATAATGATTATGATGATGATGTAGACTTTTGGATTACATTGAGATTAGGGTTGATATAACGAGTAATTTATCATTGTTAGGAAAGTCTCTTCTTTTCAATGAGTTAAAGGTATCCTGACGAAGGCAAACTCGATAACACCAAAGTGGATATCGGCCGCAATGGTTTATTAATTTTGTAAATCAAGTTTCAAGCTTCGAAGTTAGGTCCTTTGCAATTTGTGTGAGGACATTAGATATTTGATTTAAGTCTCACAGAGGATGTATCTAAGTAATTCCCTGATTTCCCTCTTACACTGATAAATTGGGGTTCTGTTGACCAAAAGTCGAAAAAGTGACTAAGAATAAAAGTATGAACAAGAAAGGGGGATTGGGGTGTGATTCTTTCAAATGTATAAATGGATTTGGTCCTGTTTGTGAGTAATTGAAAAGCGAACATTTGTCATGACATTTTGTTAACTATTCATCAGCTTGTATAAGGAAAAGTGGATAAGCATTTGCACTTGGCGTTGACAAGCGATGGAAATTGATAAATGTATTTTGTTAAAAGCGATGCATGTTTTGGATAGTTGTGTAAATATTTAAAGAATTTAATGTTTGTCAAAAAAAGCATCTACAACATTGCAAGAAACAGTTTACATCATTGTAAAAATGCAATCTGGTTAGTCTGGCTGCAATGCTTTCAAGTGTCATAAAATTATAATAAATTTATCTATAATCCATTTTTTATTCAAGAAAACAAAAATCCGTATTTTAAATCTGTTAAGAAACGTTTGTGTTTTTAATTTAAAAATTGTAACGATCGTTCCGTATTTTTGTAGAAATATACTGCAATATCAGACGCCCTTAATCAGATGTAGGGTAACATTTTAATTTGCACTGAATCTGCCCGTTTTTTTTTTTGGAAAATCCTGCCAAAACTTGGTTTCTGCAAATAAAAACACTCTATTTGAACCAGGTACATCGCTTCCGAGCGCTGATACTGACTTTCTAACAAGACTCCGCTGTCAGTGTCAAATAAAAACTATAATTTGAAAAGGAACCACTTCAACAAAATTAATAAGTGTTAAGTGCATCTCAAACCTGGGTTGCAAAAGCCGATACAATTGTACTTTTTTCTATACACTCGCCTCTCTATAAGTACACAAATACACTTTTACAAAATTCAGTACAATAATGAACTTCCGTCTATCACTTGATGTAATAGGTATTCTGCCAAATCATAAATATTTTTACCAAAATACATATCACCATCAAGTATCCTTTAACTTAACGCACTCATTGTTGCAAGTCAATAGCTAGTTTGGCAACACCTTTAGATGTCACTGAATGAGACGTTAACGACGTGACGATACGACGTAACATGTAAAGGCCCAACTATAATAGAAGGACGGGAACGGAAGATAGCGTCAAAACTGAACGTAACGTTTCTTTCCGACTGTGAATTGCATCCGCTTACCCATAATTGAACGGAAAGCTGTCTGTCATTTTATTTTTTTTTTATTATTTTTAACTTTTTATTGTCATTTTCTTTTTTATTAAGATCGTAATAAAAGGCATCCCTTTTATCATACAGCAGTTTGTTATGCTGCACCAACGAAATTAATAATGATATAAAATCATTAGGGGCTTCGTTACTAGCCATTTTCCAAAAAAAAAAACAAAATTTAAAAAAAATTTTTGATTAACCACAAACCACAAACTTTTCTTTGACAATTTTTTTTTTATAGAAATGTCAATTCGCACGTAAATTGAGAAAGAAAAGTGAGTTTACGTCCGAAAACAAAACTGAACGAAACCGAGCAATCCGCTATTATGGCTGTGATATCTGATTTCCATGTATTTGGGAATTTTCGTACGTCAACGCACGCACCCTTCCGACTATTATAGTTATCGAGTCCGAGACATCATCTGTCTTATTCGTTGTCATTCTCGTTTGTTTTCATTCCGTTATCAATTTACCGTTTTCAATTCTTCATTCGGAGAGTTAAGTGCATCTTCTACTCAATGTGAAAGTCTGAAGGGTGTCGTAGCGTCACTAAAAAATTCTTAAAGCGATGTGTTTTATTCTGATAAAATAGGCGGTTCCTGTGGGACAGATTTAACCTAATTTTTCATAGAGCAAAAGGATTGACACATTGCATAGGTTGTGATAGTTTAGGGATCAGAAAATCACATAGGCTACTTTTTATCCCGGTTATAGTGGGTAATCATATCTTCACCAGGCCACCCAATTATTGGCATGCGAAGAGGACATTGAAAACATTGGAAGGAACCCACATTCTCGTTTATCCAGAGGGAGTAAGCGTCAAAAAACCTGGAGCTGCATATAAATGAAGGAAAAACTAAGAATATGGTTCCGCCGACTACTGGAAACGTTGGTAAAGTAGAAAAACAACTATTAAGGTGGAGGTGCACGAATTCGAAGAAGTGCGATCATTCAATTATGTACTTTGAGTCAGTATGAGCAGCCGATAACAATATGGAAATAAAAAAATATGTGTGCAGCTGCTCAAAGCCAACAGAATCTACTTGTCTTTCAAGGCGCTTTAAATCCAAAGATCGATTTATCCAATACCTACCATTACTTCAAACAGTTACTGTATAAGACGAGATCTGAGTGCTTAGCCAAATGTACTCTGAACTCTAAGCCGCTTTCGAGAGAAAAGTCTTAATGAGAATAGTATTGGCCCCGTCTGTGAGAAAGGACGATTCCGGAAATGATATAACCACGAGCTGTATCAAATCTAACACGAGGTAGACTTGATGACAAAAATCAAGCTTGGTAGACTCCGATGGGTTGGGCACCTAGCTCGTGTGAGCGAAGAGAAACCGGCCCGGTAGTATTATATTAGGGTACAACAAGGCAGACTAAGTTTGCGCTGGGTGGATGGCGTTGACCAAGACACCCAAAGCTTGGGGGTGCGGTCTGGTTGTGGCGCAGAGGAAGGAAGAAACTTCATTGGCCAGGCCGAAGATGATGATGATGATGAAGGTGATAAATGACAAGCAATACCAGGTTTGCAAAGCCATATATAAAAGTGAAAATCTGTACGGGGTCAGAATCAGAACATCACGCCTTAATCAAACCACAAATTAACTCGAAAATGTACACAGTTCTTTATTTTGACCTCAGAACGGTTATAGGCATGTTTTTTTTCACTACAAATGTCGACTTTAAATTGCGGGCGAGACGAGGTTCAGAGGTTTGGCCAGTTAGCTATGTTTTAACTATGAAAAAATATATGTATTTCTCAATAAAACTTTACAAATCAAAAAGTACAATTCGATACACTTTTTATTTTGATTTCGATACAATGCTGAAAGACGATTTTTCATCGCTGTCTCAAACCCTTTCATTATTGGAAGTCAAAATTAAACTAGAAATCAAATTTATGGGTATTCCTTTCTATTAAAAATCATGCATTCAAGCGAAAATTGAGATTACTACCAGCGGAAAAGTTCCAATTTGCATTATAATCGAACTTCAAAGGTAATCTAGTCATAGAATACCAAGAATATGTTTTATAAATCGTAACATATGCATTATACCAGCCTTGAAACGCAATTCATTCAGTTCTTACAAATGAGTATAAAACCCGTTATGAACGCCACAAAAACGTTCCAATTCAAACTGCATCCAGTCGGACGATTGTTAAATGCGAAGCATATTTCCAATTAGGATCCGCACATAAATTAATTCCGCCCCTTGATTTCTTCACATTACATTTTTCAAGTGTGAAATTAATTACATGTCGCGTCATATTTTGCTTGTTTGCTTGCAACATTTAAATACCCTTGTTCTATAACGATTGCGAGTATTTACAAATTCATAATCCATTCCTCAAATCCTTTTAAGGTTTCAAATTCAAACCTCCTGCCAAATATCACTTAAAGCCTGCAAGTGAAACATTCTCTCAATCGTTCAACAATTAAATAAAACGTCTAAATGAAACCAATCCTTGGAGAGGATAAAGCAAAGAAAGAAAAATTAAGGTAATGCATCTGAGGAGGATTTTTGTTCCCGACAAATCTGGGGATCACACAAGTGATCCTTTATCTCTAAGCCCGACTGCTCAAAGAGGTAGCAATTTCGCTTGGTGCACGATGTGCATATGTGCGCTCAAGAGAAAACCCTTTTCTTAAGATTGAAAACGGTTTCATTTTTGTCATAAACTGAGAAGCTTATGTCACACGTTGTTGCTGTGTTATGTGAACCTGAAAAGTACTTAACCTCTCATGGCATCACAGCAATATACGCGAAACGCGACATCACCCAAACCATCCCTCGATGGAACCGGATCGGGATAGATGTGTGATTTAAATATTGCAAAACAGTTCTCTACATATCCCTTTGATAATAATTTCAATTATTGCATATTTAAAGGGACCTGTCATCGTTACAGCTTCGTTTCTCCATACATCACTCATGTTGATGCATGTTAAGGTTTCACCTTCTGTATACATATCGAAGCTTGAGTTTGAATTGTAGTTGCTGTTGAACGATACAGCTGTATAGCTGAAGCCAGAAGACAGGTCTTCCCAGGGGGTTAACCTTCGTATGTGTGCTACAGCTCCAGCTCCATCTCAAGAACATCTCTTCTTTGCATAAATTAATATATACAAAGGTAGATTCATCTTTTTCGCTTTATTAAAATAGCATAAAATGTTAATGGCGCGCTATGATGGCTTGTGATCCTTTGCTCTATCTCTTCTGGTACCAATACACCACAACAAAGAAATCTCGCCCCTAAACCAGAGCAGCAGAGGTGGAGTAAGTGTATGTGTGCTGTGTGTACATTATTATAATTTAACCAAACCAAGGATTATTTTGGAAATTAGTTTTTTTATGCAGATAAAGCCTTTAGGCAAAGTGTCTGGTCTGCTTTGCAGCCAGTCGCCCTTGTTTGTCATGGATTTTCAAATGAGACGACTGAGTCCATTTTCGTGTTTTGTTATGGCTATGCGGGTCTTGAAAAAGGGTGAGTCTGGGCTGGAAAAGAAAATGGATTAGTCCCACGATGCGGAAAAGGAGAAAGGACACAAACTGACCTTAAGGGCTTAAGCCATCTGTTTTGAGCCTCTTGAGGTGGCGGCATGGTGTGTTTCGTTATGATTTGGCATGTTTTGGTATCGCAACGCAAACAGCAATAATGCAAACGAATATTTCCTGTGGGATTATCATTGAATTGAAAGAACGCCTTTAGGGTTTTCAGTACTTGGTGTGCTAAAACATTGTTATAATTAATTATTGTTTTGAATGAGATGTGTGGTATCTGCCATATTCCATCCACAAGAAACGGAACAGAATCGGAAAAAAAAGTTTTTCCTATCCAATTTACCTGGCTGAAACACAAACATACGCTTTAGTTTTGTTCTCACCTGATGTTTACGAGTATATCCACATGAATTCATTACATGCTATCACCATGAAGCTTCTAGCCAACGTTTCGAACGTAATGTTACGTAATGTGACTGCGACTCCAAACGGAAACTGTAGTTGTAAGGTGAACATGTACCTATGCTGAACATTTGCTCTTTCTGATAGCTCAACACCTGTCAACAAACAAAAGTCATTTAAAAAAATGGCATGAAAAGCACAAACTCGAATGGAGGCATCGTAATTCGTAACGTAAACTAAGATTAAACTAAACCGTGTTTGTGTTTCAGCCAATGGCTATGCCCGTATTGACAGTTCGATAGAATAAGCATACTCTTAAGAACGCATCCCATAAGCAACGAGCGTGCCGAATTTGACGAACAGAGTTGGTCAACGGGTTCAATATTTCACGAGTCATAAGCTCTTGTGAGGTTGTCTGTTGCCCATTATCATTTTTATTGGAGTTGACAAGAAACTGACAGTGAAATTCACCACTGGATGGTGAGATTTTTAACGTCATTTCTGACTTCACAAAGATCACAAAATCGCTCTTGCCACTTGTTCTGACTTAAGGTCTATGAGTGAGCCTTGCAGAATTTGAATAATTTTTAATATGAAGATTTATCAAGTGGTTCTACTCTTGTCAACCTTACTGATTTTTGCTTGCGTGCCTTCGAAATGCAAACACTCTAGGTAATTTGGCAGTCCTCTGTTAATTTCATTTCAATATCGTACCTTGCACATTACTCGCTCGTTTCATAACGCAAACAACCAACCGAAGCAGCCAAAAAGCCCCATAGCATATACCCAAGCTCAACCCTGATGGTCGCATGACCAGGTACCCCCTGTACCATTTTGAACACTCTGCACCGGCTTAGCTCTTAATAAATTATGTTTTAATTGAATTAAATATTAATTATGTCAACATAACGATGGATGAGAGAACGTGAACGAAGTTCAATTCCAGCTTCAGACTTCAGAGTCCTCAAGTATATGGAGTGTTTCATTTTATGTTCAGTGTTGAAGTCGTTCAGTTTTTACAGTGATGCTCATGCTCATCCTTTATTCTCTTCTCATACAAAAACTTTGATCGTTTGCATTTTATGCATGCGTAAAGGAGCAAGAATAAACAAAAAAGTGGGAAAGGCATTTTTTCCATCCAGGAGTGTTTGTTTTGTTCATTAACAAGGGAAAGCGCACTGGAGCATGGTAAAAAGGCAATTGGAAAAACAAAAACAAAACAAAAAAATGTCAGAAGAGGCTTTCGCGTTGGATTTTTAAAATTTTATATAAGGTCCCAAAAACGAAGGCAAGTTTTGACATATCCTTTTTGCTTGTAGCAAAAATCCGTGACTCTTTTGTTTTTGTTTGAAACTTTAATTTTTAAGCCACTATACACTGTAGTCATGTGTTGAAATTTAATAAGTTTTTTATTCGCTGAGCAGAAAATAAAACCCTCTGAAGAGCAACAGCAAGTCTCTTATGAAAAACGAACGCATTTGTACATGGTTCAAATGAAACAAACAGTTAATCGGTAGGCAGGGGACTAGGTGCATAAAAAATTATGCAAACAGTCAAAAGGATAACACGCTATCAAAGGGAATATTATTCTTATGAAGGCGCACTGTTTGCAATCAGTTCGCTCTAAATGGCCGGCCAAGCTAAGGGAATTAAAAATGAATACAAAACTTGTGTTCGGTTTGGTTTGGCTTTGATGCAGTGCTTTCTGACTTTTGGCGTTTGACTTTCGGCATTTGACTTTTTCTTTTACGTTTGAGCCTGAGCGGAGAGCAGTTTACCTAAGCAAATGTATAGTTTGACGGTATTTTAACTTCAGAAACCGATTTTGTTTGTGCGCCTTTCTATAAGTTTGTGTTTTATTTGCATTTGAGCCGTGACATAAATAAAAAAATATCATCAAAAGATGATGTTTTGTGAACGTAAGGAAACCGCATTCGACCTCACTGGCCGAACCATTTACGAAGTTTTAGCTTTTTTGTGAGGAAATTAATTTTGCAGAAACAGGTCGCTTCTGAAAGTGGTAATAAAAGGAGAAAAGTATACTTTAAGTAGACGCAGTTGGTTCATAATAGGTTTTGAAAAGTGAGCTCCACTTTGAGATGATGTGCGTTTAGGGTGGGGACTTAATATTTGGAGAAGGTTTTCTTTTGTTTATCAATTATGGTGGATTCTTTCTATTCTTTTTCGACTATAATTCATTTGATATTTTCAAACTGAATTTATATCAATGTTGAAGTCTCAAGGCATGACGTTGATCGCTTTAAAGACGCAAAAAACGGTTCTAAAGGCCAATTTGGTATGCTCCAACCGATATGCAATTTTTCGATATCAATAGAACACCAACTGACAGTAGACTGTTATTTTTGCCTGTAAAATCATAAGCAAAATTAAAAAAAAATTATTTAAAAACTCTTTCAAGTGGTTAAAAGCTGTCGTAACGCGTTTTACGATTAATGGTTTGGTATATGTGCTGCTTAGGAAATTATGTAAAATACAATTTGAATGAACGTTCCCTCAAACTGAACTACCTACCTGCTTTAAAATTTGCAATAGTAGCTAAGTGTACCTTTACTGCAATAAAATAATAAAATGAAATATAAATGTGATAGTCAATAAGCTTAGAACAAAAACCATCGCAGATAATTTGATATTTCATGACTGATAAAGGGTTTTGCAATAGAGACGCTACAAAAGGAGACCGATAGGGACAGCAAACGACGACATATTTTTTCCCACTCTCTTGACATTTCTCTTCAATAAAGTTTGCCATTTCATCATGGAAAGGTATACGATCCAACAACGAGTCGAAGTTATTAAAATTTACTACCGAAATTCGGAGTCAGTGGTCAACACTTTAAGAGCGCTACGTACAATTGATGGTCGTCATAATCGTCCTGCCAGATCAACAATTGAGCGCCTAGTAGAAAAATTTGAATCCACAGGCTCAGTTCAAAATGTTTTCGTGCCAGTGAGAAAAAGAAGTGCCCGTAGTGTCGAGAATATTGCTGCCGCTGGCGGAAGACCCAAATCAGACTCTTACACGTCGTTCTCAAGCGTTGGGCATCTCTGTGAGGTCGTTGTTTCGAATTTCGCGAAAATGTCTTGACCTATATCCTTACAAGATCAAATTGACGCAAGAACTGAAGTCGCTTGATCACCAGAAGCATCGTATGTTCGTGAATTGGGCTGAGCAACAACTTGAAAATGATGCGGATTTTCATCGAAAGATCATCTTCAGCGATGAGGCTCATTTCTGGCTGGATGGCTTCGTCAATAAGCAAAATATCCAAAAATATTGGTCAGGCAGCAATCCACATGTGCTTTACGAGGCACCATTACATCCCGAAAAAATCACTGTTTGGTGCGGTTTACATGCTGGTGGTGTCATTGGGCCGTACTTCTTCCGTGATGATCAAGACCGGCACGTCACTGTGAATGGGAATCGCTACCGCTCAATGCTAACCGAGTATTTTTGGAATGAATTGGATGATATGGACTTGGACGATATGTGGTTTCAACAGGACGGTGCCACATGTCACACAGCGGGCCAAACAATCGAATTATTGAGAACGAAGTTCGATGAGCCAGAAATGGACCTGTGAATTGGCCGCCTCGTTCATGCGATTTAACGCCGTTAGACTATTTCCTGTGGGGCTACGTCAAATCTATGGTTTATGCCAACAAGCCAGCGAAGATTGATGAACTTCGTACGAATATTGAACGTGAAATTGCAGCAGTATCGCCCGATTTATGCTTGAAAAGCGTCGAAAATTGGGTTCAGCGTCTGGACTTGTGCAAGCGTGCCCGTGGTGGCCATGCAAAAGAAGTCGAGTTCCATATATAATTTAAGAAAACTTTTGTAGCGTCCTTATTGAAAAACCCTCGTGCATCATTTGATATAGGCTACCTGGGAAAATTCAGAGATCTGACAAATGTGAAATCGCGGGAAATTTTCTGAAGACTGAAATCTAAAGAAATTACTTTTGCTTAACTTGATTGTCTTCATATAACTTTATTACCAAGTACTGAAAAAAGTATTCGCTTTCAAAGGCTTATAGTATATACTTCTTACTTGCAGGTCCTTATTTTGATGAACAATTGTATAGCCATTAACTAGGAAAACTGTGAGTAATATCGATTCGAAATTGCTTGAACATATTTGCGAAAAATTAACTTTTTCGGGAATATCTCACAAACAGACATTATTTAGCTTTGAGTCAATAGTCATTGCAAATGCCAATCTGATGGGGAATTGAATGCTTTCAAATTGAAATGTGTCAGTTGCTTACGTAAAAACCGTTTTGCGAAAAAAGCATTGCCACAATTGAATTGGTTGCTCGACAACAATACTACGTTAAGGACAATAATAAAATTACATTGGATTCAGAATATTTGCGCAAACTATTGAGCCGAAGTTAAACGATCAACAAAAGTACCTATGTGTATGACACCATTAGATATGCAAGGTGTGATCAGTCTGAGTAGTGGTATATATTTTTGTGATGCACCCGGTGGAATGGGGAAATCATTTTTGCTATCATTAATTTTAGCATTAATATGATCTGATTTAAAAAGAAAGAGTTGGCTCTTTCTTCTTCTGGAGTTGTGAGCACATTATTAGACATAAAACTGACATTACAATATTTCAAAAAAGTTGGTAATGGCCGAATATTTGTGTGGGATGAGAGCACAATGGCGCACAAAAATTTACTTGAAACCTTTAACCGGAACTTAAAGAATTTGGAGCTCTAAATTTTTTTGTTTCTGAGGACAAACATTGTCGATTATACCACGGTCAACTGCTGCAGACGAATAGAGTCGTTTAAAAGCTTCTATTTCAGGAAACTTACATTGGCCAATTATTGGACATTAAAGAGAGAGTGGCGCGACAGATCTTGAAGAGCCAAGGCCTAAGTGGCTTACTCTCATCAATAATACTCTGGGTGCGTGTGAAGAATTTAGGGCACCTACAATTTAACGCCGATTCCGAACGGCAAAGTTGAAAAGCACTTTTTCATACTCTTGATACTCTTGGAAGTTTTGACAGTTCTTCGCAAAGGGCAATGCCCGAAAAAGATGAAATAAAAAACTTTGGGCGCAAGTAGGTCTCGAACCCACGTTCTGCTTAGCAGCCAACGCACCTAACCACTAAGCCACGGACACTATTGGACATTGGAAATGGAATAATTTCACTTGATTCTGAAGGCCGAATTTCACTTCCAAACAGTTTTTATTGTAATGCAAATCCACGGAATGAGTTGATTCAAGATGTCTTTGAAGCATTTGAGTTGAAGTGCAATTATGGCTGGTACAGATTAAAGTCTTTCTAAAATCGATGCAACAATTTATTTTGAACTAGGCAAATAAATGCATAATTTTTTGCCCACAAGTCGTTTGAGTGGTTTGACACAATTGCAAATGAAAACGATGTAGTAAATTTTACAACGAGACGGAGTTTTTGAATTTTTTGCATTTATGCATTTATGTACCAGGACTGCCTCCACATTTTTTAACTCTGATGGTAACATGGTCGGTATTAACGTGAAGTTGAGTTTACGAAGTTTCTGTAGAACTTAGTTGAGTAAGGCACCTAAACGTAATGTTATTTTTGACAAACCTTCACTTTAAGCCGGA
>CAKKXW010000359.1:9124-21425 GCA_920937365.1 Sphaerophoria rueppellii | reverse complement strand
GGAGAGACAATCGGTTGAAAATCCAATGCTAAATAACCAAGCCTCGGTGCTAGAACGCATGGTTAATGAACAAAGTAATCTGCTAAATGTTTTAGACGCTTCCACGGGTTGGGGTCGAAATTCTGTATGGGCCAAAATTAGGATTCCAAAATTCTGTATTCCAAAATTCTTTATTTTAAAATTCTTTAAATTCAAAATTCTGTAAATACAAAATATATATATTCCAAAATTCTGTACTCCAAAATTCTGTAAACGATAAAAGAAAAATTGTTTTGACTTTTGATGTTTTCTACGCAGAACCTTGAAGCATAGATTATAATTCTAACGTAACGGATCTCTCTCCAACTAATTTGCATATGGTTTACATGAATCACATATACCTTGATAACACATTTTGCGTTCGACAGCTTAAGTTAAGTGTTATAAGTTAATCGTGATAAATTGAATTCAGAAAAAATGGCAAATATTAAATTATTAAAATCTAATAAAGGAAAGCATAAATTGCGTGTCGATGGTTTTATGTTCTACAAGGAAAGAACAACGAAAAAAAAAATATTTAATTGGGCGTGCGCTCAGCGAATAAAAAATAATGTAAAGCTCGTGTTGTTACAAAATTGATTGATAATGTGCACACTATAACTAAACAATCTTGGAATTACAGAATTTCTAAAAGCAGAATAATGGGTTTGCAGAATTTTGGATTTACAGAATTTTGAAATACAGAATAATAGAAAAGCAGATTAATGGAATACAGAATTATGTTCATACAGAATTTTTTCTTCAGATACAGAATTTTGGAATACAGAATAACGACCCGTTCCCGCTTCCAATAGTGATACGGGAAAAATTAAATTGCCTCCGATTACAATCCCTAAGTTTTATGGTGATTACAAAGATTGGCCATCCTTTCGTGATTTATTTTTGGATTCGGTCGATACAAACACAAATCTGTCTTCAACACAAAAGTTCCATTACTTAAAGTCGGTGTTGAGTTGTTGATCTTATTCAGCATATAAAAATTTCGGATGATAATTACACTGAAGCCTGAGATAGGCTTGAAAGACGCTTTGATCGAGCTAATTTGATTGTTCAATCGTTTGGTTAAATGTTTTTATCGCTTCCGTCTATGGGTGTTTCAAATACGCAAAATCTTCGGAAGATTACAGACGGAGCAGACAAGTTACTCGTGGGTTACATGCGTTAAATAAAACCGGTCGTGATCCATGGCTCATATATATTTTGTTTAATAAGATAGACAATGCCCCTAAGCAAGGTTGATCAGAAGAAATCGGATCTCGCGAAGACGCTTCATTAATGAACTTATTGAATTCCTTGAAAGTCGCTGCGATGCGTTGGAAGCTTTCAATCTCGTTCGACCAAATCGCACGGAAAACATTCGGGTCCTATTCGAGCTTTAGTTTATGAATCTTCGAACCTCAAATTAAAATGTCTATTGTTTCAGTGTTCTAAATTTAAGGAATTAGATATACCTTCTAGAAGACATTTTACTAAAACTAATTCAGTTTTTTTTTTTTTGCTGTTTACGGTCAGGTCAATCGTTAAAGAGATGTCGGTCGTCTTTTCGTTGTCGCGTTTGCAAGGCTCGTCACCATCATCTTGTTCACCTGGAAGAAGGCCCAAATTCATTAACTGGAGCACTGGAGAACGTCAAGTTCGTCTTTAAATTCTAACACTGTGGCTTCGTTAATGAATAATAACACGATGAAGTTCAATCTTCGTATGCAGACTATTTTGCCAACTGTTTTAAACTTAAAAATAAATGGAATGATATAAAATATAATTGATGTTCGTGTTCTGTTAGATGCGGGCTCACAAAGTTCCTTTATTACATTCATTCGCTCAGGAGCTTGGTCTAAAAAGAACTATGCCCGAATCCTTGTGATGGGATTATCTTCCACTAATGCTGGATATACCAAGGGATATATGTCTATAAATCTACTTTCGCGTTTGTCAGCTTCCCAAATATCAGTTGTTGATATATTCGTTCTGAATAAATTAACGTCAAACTTACCCTCCAAATCATTTGATAAATCAACTTGAGAGTACATTCGAAATTAAGACCTAGCTGATCCTAATTTTAACATAAATAGCCGAGTGGATGTAATTCTCGGAGCAGATAAGGTCTGGTCTGGGAAACCTATTGCTAAATAAACCTCATTTGGATGGGTCATTTCCGGAAAATTATTGGATGTAGACAGCCAAGATTTTCGGGTATCGTAGATGTAGATGTTCTTTTACAAAGGTTTTGGTAATAAGAGGAGGTTATTTTGCGTTCATCATTAACTACGCTGAATGATCCAGCAGAAGAACACTTCCGTAAAATGTTTTCGCGAGATTTGGACCGAAAATACATTCTATCGTTAACGTTTAAAACAATTAGATGCTGCAATATTGCGTCTGTATTCGTTGGAACGTCGATTCAAAAAGAATTGTGATTTACAAAACAAATACGCACAATTTATGCAAGAGTACCTCAAGTTAGATCACATGGAAGTAATTCCTCGCCACGAAGTCGATAAAGGCTCTATATTTCAGTTTTATTTGCTCCACCATGCGGTACTAAAACCAGATAGTTCAACCACAAAACTTCATGTCGTCTTCGTTAAGAACAGGAACGGGAACTCGTTAAATAGCCACTTATTAATTGGTCAACGAATTCAACGTGACCTCATTGGCGTGTGCTTGCGATTTCGCCAGCATCGATTTGTATTCACTGCGGACATAGTGAAGATGTTGAGACAAATTTGGGTGTCAGACCATGTTTTAAATTAAAAACGCATTGTTTTGCGTCAATCTCCAGTGATGAAGTTCAACATTATCGTTTACAAACAGTTCCATACGGCCCGCATCTGCTCCATTTTTATCGGTTCGGGTTTTGCAACAAATTGCTGATGATTAAAGTCGATTTATGAAAACGCTTCTCGAATTTTGATGAATGATGTCTACGTAGATGACGTTATGACGGGAGCCAGTTCAATCGTTGAATTACTTAATCTACAATCCGAACCCATTTCGTTGTTACCGGAAGCCGGTCTGCATATTAGAAAATGGAGTTCAAATAGTTGGGCTTTACATGTGCGGGCGATTGGGAATATTCATTTGTTGACCCGCAACGATCGCAGTGCCTAGTCAAGTACTGGAACCCTTCTGCTGACACCTATTCTTATCGCAATACTTTTCCTGAAAATCCTTCGACACTCACTCGACGATCCTTAATATCTGAAATAGTAAGAATTGTTGACAGCGAGGTGTCCTCAATCGCTAGCTCTAGCACCTCGAACACTTCCAGGAGGAGTAGAATCTCCAACTGCATGAGAACCATAAAGATGTTAGGGAAGTTGAATTGGGACCAGATGTCGGAGACCGACAGAATGAGGTTGCACAACGCTCGGGCCTACTGGACAGGGAAGGTGTCCTCTTTATCAACCCGAAAACCGCGCGATCGACACGACCATAAACAGTACAGAGACAGTTATACGTAAAAAGACTAGACAACGAGTAACTGGTACACTTAACGAGAACGAAATACGAAGACGACAAATACGCAATGCTGAAAGGATCGTTCGACGCTTTGCCAACAGAACCCCAGAGTCTCTCACGGCAAAGGAGAAGACAGCGCTCGATAGATCCAGAAAGCGGTTGCAAACAACGACGGACACCACGGAACAAAACGTACAAACAACAAAAGCTGGCAGCACTGCTGCAAGGATCACAGGCACCTCCCCCACTCGAGAAGCGCTCCTCAAAAAGGGCAAGAAACACAAGCAATTCACCAACCACCTCTTCTCCGAACAAAGAAACGAAGAGGGTGAAGATGTCTCGGGCTATCATCAAAGGTCACCAAGTCGCTATAGCTGACTAGGGTAAACCTACACAAAGACTGACCGAAGACCAATGGCAACTCCTTGAACTAAGAATCCTCGAGGAAGTCAATGAGGCTATCGTCAAGAATAGGCAAGTGCCTCTCTTCGGTAACCTCACGACTACCCACGGTTTCAAGGTGATGAACTGTGAGAATGACGTGACTCTCGAGTGGCTACGAGAGTTTATTAAAAATACGTCAGCTCCATGGCAAGGCGCCGACCTTCGCCTCATAGAGGTAAAGGAAATCAAGGAGTTGAGCAGACCAGTAGGCAAACTAATGGTCAAAGGCCAAACCATCCCTAGTGAACGGCTAGGAAGATACATTATATCACTGAATAGTGATCTTCAAAGCCAAGACTGGGTGATCATGAAAACGGAGAAAACAAAGGAAGGCACCGAGGTGGAAGTCTCACAGATCTATTCCACTCCTCAGGAAAGTCAACTTTAAAGTTCGCGTCGGGATAACTAATGCAAGCTGAGGTTGTTTGCCAAAAAAAAGAAACAGGTTAGTAAAGCGTTGAACAAATACTTTATTATATGATGGAATTGAAATTTTTACAAATCAGTCTTCAACATAGTAAAGCCGCCAGCGCTAACCTGGTCTACCTCATGGAGAGTAGACAATATGATATAGCCCTTATACAGGAACCCTGGGTATCAGGTGGCGAAATTAAGGGTCTACACTCCAAAGAACTCATGATGTATAAGTCCAACCCGGACAACCAAAATAGTAATCCTAGAACTTGTATAGTAGCCAGGAAACAGATTAATCTTTTTCTTCTGACTACTTACAGCAACACTGACCAAACAGCGGTAAAACTCGAGCGAGAAGGGCTCCCATCGCTCATTCTCTCTTCAACATACATGCCGTATGACGGTAAAGAAGGACCACCAGCGGATATCACAAATCTATTGATATCCTTTGCAAGTAAGCACAATTTTGACGTAGTCGTTGGGTGCGACTCCAACTCACATCATGTGCAGTGGGGAAGTACCGATACTAACACTAGGGGCGAGTCCCTTATTGAGTATATTATTGAGAATAACCAATACGTTGGCAATAACGTTTGTACTGATTACATGACCCCTTATCTAGACTTCAATAAAAACTTTACTACCAGCTTCCCTAATAGAGAAGATTGCGAGAACAGTGTACCCTACACAAACGAATCGAACTTTACCATCTTTACCGATGGTTCGAAAATGACTACTGGGGTAGGGGCAGGTTTCTACTCAGAAAATCTTAGCCTTGCCAGTTCTTTCAGACTTCCTGACCATAGCAGCGTCTTCCAAGCTGAGATCTTGGCAGTGAAAAACGCTGCTAATCAAATATCCATGATGGCGATACCGCACGCTGATATCACCTTTTTCATTGATAGCCAAGCAGCAATAAAAGCGATTTCTGCCACGCAAATCAAGTCAAAGCTTGTTTCTTGCTGTCGCGAAGAGCTAAGGGTTCTTGGTATGCAGCATAACGTAAGACTCTGCTGGATTCCCGGTCACAGTGGTGTGCCAGGAAATGAAAAAGCGGATGAGCTCGCAAGAGAAGGCTCGGTTCTTGATCCCACTCTCATTGACCATAACATCAGAATCCCTCAATGCGAACTAAAAAGAAACATTAGTAATAATATCATTCAAAAAGCAAATGATAGATGGAACCTACTAGAAACCTGCGGTAACACCAGGAAACTCTGGCCTCATTATTCTTCTCAATAAACCATCCCTAAGATGCCTCATGTGTCATAACGGGACATAACCTACTTGGCTACCACAAAAAGAAGTTGGGGCTTAGTACGGACGACATATGCAGAGGCTGTGGCGACGAGGAAGAGCACGAAAATACAGCTCACTTCCTATGCCACTGTCCAGCACTCTGCCGTACTAGATCAAAATTCTTAGGCAACTATTTCTTCATTGTACTAGAAGACCTATCTGAACTCCCAGGCAATCGCCTATTGAACTTTATCAAGTCCACCAAATGGCTCGATTAACCATAGAATTCATAGGTTAAACCACTTTTTCAGAAGTTACAACACTTCAGGGTATCACAAGGGATCTACATTGATCTAAGTGTGACGGTAACAATATCAACTGTCAGCCCATATTACCTAACCTAACCTAACAATTGCTTTACTGGGAAATCAAAACAACCATTTCCAGATTGTTAATGCTACAGGGAACACAATCGATTGCGTTTTTTTTTATAATAAAATAAGAAGTCATAGATTAAAACTCTACCCAAGAAAATTAAAGGATTATACGATTATAGTCTGCTCGTTACAACTTCTTCACTCAATTTTGGAAACTCTAAAATATAACAGCAAACAACTTGTTGTTATAGGAAAAAAGAAAGTCACACTGAAAAATAATCTTCTTTCAACTTCGGTCGTATTGTCAATTACCACTTTTCATATATAACTACTTTGATAACATTTCAGGTTTCTTCCAAAAAATGATTCGGGCTTATCAAATCAACCCATTAGTTTTATAGTTCTTTTCGCATGACACATTAACCACAAGAAATAATTTACCTTTGGTATTTTATAAAATGACTCTTACGTGAAACCTCAAGGTCACATATTTTCGATCACTTTGACGAACATAATACTATGTAAATTAATTGATGTGTCATTCCTATCTGATTAAAAAAAAGAAAGATATGAATCCCTTTTCACCAAATTTCCCATACCTACCTAAAAGTCAAAAATATGAAGACAACCGTAACCGGAAAAGCTGGTAATTTTTAAACGTAAGTTGCTACTTTTTAACCAGACACTTGAAATTGCTCTTTAATAGCATGCATTAACCTCCAGCACCAAAAACCCAAACAAAATTTAAAGGTGCGTCTTATCGGTTTAACTTCCGTTAATACTCTTCCTCAGGATCGACAAAGGCACCATACCATCAGTTAAGTCTGAAAATTTAAAAATAAACCGTCTGTGACCTTGAAAACTCTCACTACATCATTGCACCCAAATCAAGTAACAACCAATAAATAAACAATTTATTTTATTTTTAATACAACGAAGAAACGAAAAGCGAACGAACAAAAAATATCAATCTCCTCCTACAACTTGTAAATTCTTACACTTTGACTCACATTAAGTCGCTCCGCTCCGCAAAAACAAAGCCCCCTGTAATGGCAGTTTTACCATATTTACATAAGTATTTTTCTTTAACTTGTGTTTATTTTTAAGTGAACGACTTTTTGTGCATATTTTAGGCAAAGGTTCTTAACATGTGTGGCTCTTAAATTAAAGATACATCTAACTCGTGTTGTACCTTCTGCCTACTTGGGTATTTTAAAACTTATTTAAAACCAGCTCTTCGACTAACTTAACACACAATAATTATTATTTTTATTCGAAAAGAACGTTCACTTAATTTGGAGTATAGAATGAAACGTTAACCCCATCATCATTGTCGATCGTCGCCGTCGTCGTTGGAGCCTCTTGAGAATCTTGATACAGTTTTCGGGTTCTCTTATAAATACAGCACTCGATGCGGATTTTGTTGTTATTACGTGCGTTGATTTGCTTGGCATCGGGAGCGGTTACTATATGGTCTAGACTCTAGAGCGAAATATTATTTTTTTTCTTAGTTCTATCGGAAATAAAATATTATTCAACACGAAGATCTGTACTTGGATATTCATCAATTATTGCGATTATGGTGAGTTCGCGGAGTGACATCTGGGATTTAGTGCGAAATTTATAGTTCAGATTGCGCCATATGGTAGAAAATTGAAATTGTGTTGTTGGCCCGAAGAAATTTAAATTCAACGAACTCTTAGATATGTTCCGGGCGCGAGAGTGTTGCACCTATGCCAAAGAGTTTTAGTTTTAGGTTTAGTAGCGGATAAGTCCATCAATCAGTGTGCGAAATAATCCACAGGTGTTTTCACGCTTCGTTACGGCCTTGAGATCGAATGAGAAAACAGAAAAACAAACGCACACGCATTTGAAAATTTTGAAAAAAAAAGCAACAAAAAAATTGCAAATTAACCTGCATCTCAATTATGTTTTTATAGTTTGTTGTAGTCATGAAAATATAAACCATCGTGCTGGCAGAGGAGTGTTGTTCTAATTATAAATTCTAAGTGCGAAATCGCTAGTTTAATCGAAGTGCAAAAAAGTCATAAAAGAATTGCGAAATTAATGTATTACTACTGCCCCTGTGAATAATTAAATCCACGCTCAATTAGTGACTTATGAAATTCTTATTTAATGTTTAAATTTAAATATGCAATTTATGAGAATATGAAAATCTGTTTTTTATGTGCATTGTTTTTCTTTGTATTGATGGATACTTTTAAGACTCATTCAATTTGGTGGGAAAATAACATCCATGCAGCATCAACAAATGACCCTCATGGATTTATGATAGTGACCCTGATTCTAATAAGTTGAACAAAATCAAATCAATTTACTCAGTGCCAATATGAAGAATTTGAAAATGAGTGTCTGTAAAAATGTTAAGGCTTGCCACATTTTGTTTTTTCTTGAGCATATCGACTCATTGGTGTCTGATATGAGTTCATTTAAATTTTTTTTTATTTTTGAACATAGAATTAACTAAGTCGATTGCTTGTTTGCCTATGGGATATAATCCTTAAACATTTGGCTGGTATCTTACTAGTTATGTTCCGATTCCTTCTCATTTCAGTTGTACTTAAATTATTTTTCGATGAACTTTCTCATATCGATACTTTTATAAACGTTGCGACAAACTTTGGTTAAATCTCTCATAGAATTTGGTGGCGTCATGATTGAAATTAAAAATCGATAACGAACCGATCACCGATGACCAGTGTTAACATTTTACTACTCTCAAAGTTATTCTTCTTCAAATTTTGAAAATTTAAAATCTGAACTTTGAAAATTTTTTTGCAAAAATTGCACAAAAACATGCAGACTTTCGCTTGAAATTTGCACTGAAATGCCAGGCGCCCATTATCAGCAGAAGGGTACATTCTGAATTTATGTTTGCAAAAAATTGCAGTGGTTAAGACCGAATTTTGGTCAATTTAGTATTGAAAATTTCACTTAAATACGAGATCGAATTTTTGTCAATTTTTCACTGGCATCCGCATCCATGATGGCTTCAATAAATTAAAAACCCACTCGTCCTGTCGAAAAGTATAACTTTTTGCACTGAAACTTTACAATGCAGAGGCAGACTTTACACTACTTACTTACTTACTTATCCGACTCACAATCCATGAAGGATATCAATCTGAGATACTGCAGCCTTTTATCGTGCTCGGACCCTCGCATGCACTCTGTAGTCACCGAAACCAAGCGGTCTGGCATCCGCAGTCACTTGGTCCTTATACTGTAGGTTCGGTCTTCCTTGCCGTCTCGAACCTGGAGGCTGCGATGAGAAGACTCTCTTGGCTGCAGCATTGTCGTCCATTTGCTCGATGTGGCCGAACCAATGTAGTCGTCTTTTCCAGGCTTTCTGAACTACATCCACATATTGGTACAGCTCGTACAGTTCTCGGTTTAACCTTCTTCTCCATTCGCCACCGTCACATACGGGACCGAAAATCCGTCGAAGAATTCTTCTTTCGAAAGTACGCAGTATCAATTCTCCTTTTTTACTAATCGTCCAGCACTCGGCGCCGCCGTAGAGTAGAACTGGTAAAATCAAAGTTTTGTATGGCAGATACTTTGTATTTTGACTGAGGAGTTTTAAATCCAGTTGTTTGGCCAACCCGAAGTAGCAGCGGTTTGCTAGGGTAATTCTTCTTCGGATCTCCAATAAGTTGTCATTTGTGGGATTGATGTTTGTTCCAAGGAAGATGAACTCCTTAACTGCCTCGAAATTACTGCTACGGTGGACAGATGTTGCTTTGTTTGTTGATGGCATGTACTTTGTTTTGTTCTCATTCACTTCAAGACCAACGAGTTTTGCCTGTTCTACAACAGCTGTGAAGGCCTCAAACACAGCTCTTTTGGATCGACCGATTATGTCTATGCCGTCCGCATAGCCTAGGAACTGGGTGGATTTGTTGAAGATAGTGTTGTCCGTGCTCACACTTGCCTTGCGCACTATCTGTTCCAGGTCTATGTTGAAGAAATTACATGACAGCGCATCTACTTGTCTAATCCGTGCGCAATTTTGAAACAACTCGGATAAGCTGCTATCTTCACAGCTTAATCAGTTTGTTCGGGATCCCGAGTTCAGACATCGCCATCATAAGCTATTGGTAGTTGATGCAATTATAAGCAGCTTTGAAGTCGATGAAAAGATGGTAGGTTTCGACTTGAAATTCGTTGGTTTTTTTCCAGGATTTGCCTTAGTGTGAATATTTGGTCTATCGTTTTTCTGCCTGGCCGAAGGCTACACTGGTACGTGCCTACTATTTTGTTGCAGAACGTTTTAGGACGCTCACTCAGTACGTTGGATAGGATTTTGTTTGCAACATTAAGCAGGGATATGCCACGGTAGTTTTTGCATTACTTCGGATTGCCTCTTTTTTAGATGGGGCATATGGAGCTTATCGACCACTCAAAGGGCTTGCATTCTTCCTCCCACACTTTGTTGACTACCTGGTGCATGCTTTTCATCAAAACACCTGCTCCATATTTGAAGAGTTCCGCAGTATGTAATCCGTCCCGGCGGGCGGGCTTGTTATTTTTTAGCTTTTGGATGGCTCTTTCTACCTCTTCTGTGCTGTTGACTAGTCTTGCTTCTCTTTCAACATTGGCTCGCTCGACATTATGCGCATTCAGCAGCTGTTGGAAGAGCTACTTGAAAAAATCTCTGTGCTTCAGTGACCATGTTCATCACTGTTTTAAAGAGCCTGTATCAAGTCCTGAAACCAGAAGCTAATTGCTTCGACCTTTTAAAGAAACGACGGGTGTTGTTCTTGGCCCGAGACTCTTCTAGATCTTTGAGCTGAGAAAAAAAGCATAACAAAAAAAAAACTAATTGTGGTTTGTTATTTATGGTTCTTTATATAAATTGTGTTATTAATCTTCTGCACGTATTGTTTATTTAAAAAAGAATCTTGAGAGTTTGATCAAATTACGATGAGAGAGAAGTCGGAAAACGTGGGTCCGGTGATTCCGTCCGTCTGTCTACCTGACTGTATGTAAACGCACCTAGCAGCCAACCACTGGTTTGATTGACTTTCACTTTGGAAAATAGTAACTTGAGCAAATTTGGTTGGGTAATTTTCCTGATTTTATTTTTAAGATCAACATTTATGTTAGTCACTATTTAACTTTTTCGGTCAAATACCAAAAGTTTAAATTTTCTCAAACACTCCACCATCGTTTTTTAATATCCTCGAATTTTTTTTCGAAACACTGGTATTTTTAATACATAAAAATTATATTTTGTATTTTTGTTATAAGATTTTCACCAAAAATATTTTGTTTTCAAAAATATTTTAAAACTTTTTTTCAAAATTCTATATCTCAAAAACGGATCAATATTAAAAAATTCAAAGACGTATATTAACATGTTCTTGAAAACAGCATACCCAGATTAATTTTGTTTCACAATATACAAGTAAAGTTCCAGTTTAGCTACTTGTAAGCTAACTAGCAGTTAAAATTCAAAATAGCGTTTCACAATATCTGAGTAGAGCTAACTAGTAGTTAAAGTGTCAAGTAACTTATAGGGAGGATGAAGTGCCCTTAGTTAACTGGCAGTTAATAGAATTAAAAGTCTAAAAAAATAAGATTTGTAATTTTGTCTATTAAAATAGAATTCAATTTCTGAAAAGCAAGGACTTTTAAATAATTGTATTTTTATTTTTCTTCCAATCAAATGGATATTCTTTTCGACACGTTAGATGACGAGTTTGATGAGTTTTTTTCGCGTTATGGAGCAATATTTTCGAGTTTATTCAAAATAGAGCATGGGTCGATGGATTACATTCTGCAATATCAAATATGATTCGATTGACAATCACCCTGTATACTGATTGATAATAGGTATGGCCAACAATCTTACTTACTTACTTAAGGTGGCGCTACAGTCCGTTGTGGACTTGGGCCTCCATCAACAGTCTCCGCCAGCCAACACACTAGCTGTCTCCAGTTTTGCACTCTTCCACTTGAGTGCGCCACCTGAGTCGCGGTCTTCCTCTCCTCCTACGTCCCTCGGGAATAGTGTCGAATGCTTTCCGGGCCGGAGCATTGGTGTCCATTCGCTCTAAATGACCGAGCCATCTGAGTCTCTGGACCTTGACCCTTCTGGCTAGGTCCATGTCGTTGTACAACCCGTAAAGTTCGATGTTGTATCTTCTTCGCCATTCCCCTTCAATGCACACGGGGCCAAAGATGACCCGAAGAACTTTCCTCTCGAAACAGCCTAAGGCACTTTCATCCAATTTTGTCAGGGTCCATGCTTCTGCACCATACAGCAGGACTGGGATGATGAGTGTGTTGTACAGTTTTAC
>CAKKXW010000357.1:0-19902 GCA_920937365.1 Sphaerophoria rueppellii | reverse complement strand
CTAATTGTACAAATTACTAAAATATTCAACAATCTTAAATGATAGCTATAATAAAAGAAAGAATAAAAACAGAATACATTAGTTTATTAAAGAATTGTCCAAATACAGCTATCGATAGTAGCTTTTATAACCTTAAGCATAATACGGTACAATATATGTAATCTAGAAGATCATACGATCATTATCATTGAAATCAAAGCAACGGCATTGGTTTCTATTTACTTAACTTGACAACAAGTTATTGCATGTATAAGAAAAACACAGTATGGCTTGAAAGAACGGTGACTGACTACTAATTAATTATCGCCTACAGATCGGCCATCCTGATCGTGAAATCGTCCCGATTACATAAGACAAAAATAAGAAAGAAAATAATATCGATAGTAAATTCTAACAACTTATAAAATCATTAAACATGTTAATCGTGTAACATCTTATAAATATCGTGCAAATACATAGAAAATGTAAAAAAGAAATGAAATTAAACTGAAAAATTAAATAAAGAAAATTAAAAATCACATTCATAACAATTAAGTATAAAAAGTAACGTTACAAAAAATGTTTGTCGACAGTAAAATTCATTGAGATTATTAGCGCAGGCGCATGATAAAATGTATTATTAAATTCACTTTTATTCTTAAGATGCATTCACATCTTCATCATGCCTCAAGTCAGCGTTGGGTACCGCATACAACCTCATATTGCTCGGAGAACTTATTCCTTTGTAAGGTAACCGTGATAATTGTAAGCCGTCGATGTCACCAATAGCATATCTGTCATTAGGTAGGACGCTTTTAACCTCATATGGTCATCGATATTTGGCCAACAGCTTCTTATTTATACCCTGAGTGGTGACGAAATTTTGTACCATAATGTAATCACCGGGTTTATATTTTGTCGGACTTTTATGATGATTGTCATAGTAAGTTTTATTTCGTTTTTGTTCCCTTTCAATATTGACTCCAGCTTCATCCCTAATGTCTTCCAAACTCATTCCCTCAGAGCCTACGGTTTTAACTAAATATTCTCTGACCTTGTCACTAAGCCCTAATCTCTGATTTCTACCAAATAGAAAGGTACTAGGAGTAAAACCGGTGCTTCGATTCACGCTGTTGTTGATGGCAAACTCAACTTTATCCAAATGTTTGTCCCAATCACTGGTCGATGAGGCTTCACATTCTTCCGCAAGCATAGGTGTTATTATGCTGTTAAGGCGTTCAACCTGACCATTTGATTGTGGAGAGTGAGTTGCTACTTTAACATGCTTAATATTGTTGGCTTTCATATACTCGGCAAACTCCTTCGAAGTGAAACAAGTTCCACGATCTGATATTATGCGATTTGGTCTTGAAAAGTTGGCGAAATATGTTTCTAAACAAGATATAGCTTCTTTACTATGGGTGCTTTTAGTCGCATATAACTTTGCAAATTTGGTAAAACCATCAACTACCACAAGAATATGTTTCTTGCTAGAACGGGAGTTAGGAAAAGGACCGAGATGATCGATATGGAGCGTATCAAAGGGAAGCTTTCTTTTATGAATAGAATGCAGAACTCCTTCGGCTTTCCCTGATCCAGGGGAGAAATAGATGCATTTGAGGCTTCTTTTAATAAAAGTTTTTATCTTGTCCTTCATTTTATGAAACCAATACAATCCGGACAGGTGTACATTTTTCGACCCCTAAGTGGCAAAGCGCTTCGTGGTGTGTTCTAATGACCTGATCCTCCATATGAGACGGAACGTAAAGAAACTATTTTATCATTCATCTTTCGATAAATCAACCCATCAACCATTTCATACAAAGGGCTTTCAGTCTTACTCAACTCTGCAGCAATTGAAATTATCTTAGAGCAAGTTTCTGGGCAGCGGCTAAGACAAAAGATTCATCGTCTATATGCATGATATTAAAAGATCTGCTCAAAGAATCCACATGTGACATGCGATCACTTATCCTATGCTCGACCGAATATTCGTACGTTTGGAGCTCTAATGCCCATCTTAAAATACGAGGATTTAACGATTTTTTGTTTAAGGTCTGCACTAGAGCTTGATAATCGGTCACAACCTTGAACGGAGTTCCGAGAAGATATATCCTGAATCGTTTTAATGCATATATTATAGACAATGTCTCCAGCTCGTAGCTGTGGAATTTACTTTCAGCAGGTGTCGTACGCTTGGAAAAGTAAAATACCGGATGAAATCTTCCATCGCTTTGTTTTTGGAGCAACACCGCTCCGAAGCCTTTTCGCACTTGCATCACAGTGCAACTCTGTGATATTATGTGGACTGTAAATTGATAAAACTTTTTAGCGCCTAAAATCAATGTGTTTTTTAATAATTTAAACACTTCTATTTCTTTGAAACCAAAATTGAATGGAGCATCTTTTTTTAATAGGTCGTATAGAGTCTTTGCTATGTTTGCGAATCGATAAATAAATTTTCTAAAATAAGAACAGAGTCCGAGAAAGCTATGAACATCTTTAGTACAAGTCGGTGTTGGAAAATTTTGAATGGCTTTGAGGTTTGCATCGTTCGGGCTGACACCAGCTTCGGTTATTCTATAACCTAAATAAGTTATTTCTTTTTGTAAGAAAAGACATTTGTCCAACCTGAGCTGCAAACCATTCTCAACGACTATATTCATGACTTCTACAAGAATCTCCATGTGCTCTTCAATGGTTTCCGTGGCAATAAGAATATCATCTAAATAGGTCATAATTTTTGATTGTGAAATCATTTTCCCAAATAAATACTTCATATATCGTTCAAAAACAGAAGGAGCATTCCGAAGCCCGAAAGGCATCCTCGTGAATTCAAACTGACCGATGGGAGTAGTAAATGAAGTATACTTCATTGAATCCTCTTCCAGCGGAACGTGATAAAATCCGTTCCTTAAATCTAGGGTTGTATAAAACTGTTTATCTTTTAACCTGTCAATATTGTCCTCAATCAGAGGCAACGGGTAGTTGTCACGCTGAGTAATTTTGTTTAACTCCCTAAAGTCAACACACAGCCTGAACTCTTTATTTTTCTTTTCGACAAGCACGATAGGGGACGCGTACTGTGAATTAGATTCTCGAATTATGCCCTTATCTAACAAATCTTTAAGAATTTTTTCAAGTTCAATTTTGTGTGCATAAGGCAATCTTCGTGGAGGGCAATGAAACAAAATATCTCTCGACAAAACTATCCTCATCTTAAATTGACTTTCTTTCAAGCAAATTTTATCGGAACTCGGGCAAAAAACTGGTCTTACTACCTCTACGACACTTTTCCGAATATTAAAAGGTATATCTTCATTCACTTTAATTTCAAACTCTGAATGCTCATCACTGATGTCAATATTTAATATTTGGGAAACAAAATCTACACCTTCATTAACATTACTTACAGATCCATGCAATTGATGACATTGACTCGAGGACATTAAAGACTTATTGACAGTAGCATGCGTTTGTGGACATTCACTAGATGACGGCAACGACAGACTTGAAACACGATGACTCTGGACATTGTAGGATTCTGTTGATAATTTATTCTCTTGACTCTCAGCTACTTCGCTGGTTCTCTTCAACACCATGCCAATTTTCTCAATGAAATTTCTACCGAGTACAACAGGATAGCTCATCGAATGATTTTTAACTACAAGTAAAGACAGATTAGTTGGAAACTTATCGAAAACTAGCTGACCCTGCGAACTACGTCTCGCCAGCCAAAGATATTGCTAAAATGCTATGTGATTTGCTTCATTTTCCAAGTGTTCTGCAAGTGGTTTTCAAATGGAAAATAGTAACATTTAAAATTGGGTTTTCGAACGGAACTCGGAAAACTCATTGGTTTTCAAAAGGAAACTGGAAAATTTGTGATGGGGAAAAATTAAAAATAAATTGGAAAATCCATTTTACCATTTCCCATCACGTATTTTCTATTTTCTCATTGTTTAATTAAATTTTCCAGTTTTCCACTTCAAAACCAATGAGTTTTCCGAGTTCCTTTCAAAAACCTATTTTTAAATGTTCTGGTTTTCCAATTGAAAACCACTGCACCTATAATTACATGCAATTTTGAAACATTACATTATAACTTTGAAAACCAACGAGTTGCGAGTTTCATTCAAAAACCCATTTTGAAATTTTCCAGTTTTCCATTTGAAAACCAATGCATCCACAATTTCATGCAATTTTCTATTTAAAAACCAATGAGTTTCCCGAGTTTTTCATCAAGAACTTTCTATTTTTCCATTCGAAAACCCATTTTGAAACAAAAAAATTCCAAGCAAAAAAATTGAATTTCCGACATTAATTTGGTCTTTCCAGTTATCCCACTCTTCCATGAAGTTTTTCTATTTTTTTTTTTCACAGAAATCATCCCAGAATACAACAGTATGAACCATAAAAATTTCACAAATATCTGTTGGGCCATTTCGGAGTCTATAAGAGACATACAAACAAACACACATCCATTTTTATATATATAGAAGAAAATAAGAGAGTTGACACTTCCCAAAACACTTAATGGGCTGCTGTTGACGCCGCAGTAGGAGCGACTGTTTGGTTCCAATGGTGCGATCATAAACGGTGGCAAAAACTTCTCTTGAATAAAGCTTATTGGACTCCCCGAGTCCAAAAGCGTTGTTAAACTGATCGAACTTTCTGCATGGCCACATACGAATTTATAAAATACATCTTTTTCGAAATCATTGTCGACTGACGGTCGTTGTTTTCCAAAACTGCTTTCATCATGATGCGAAACATTGTTGACTGCTAAATTTGATTTGCTTACGCTGCTATCATATTGAAGTGTCATAACCGGTTTCTTGCTGGGACAGTTGTTGGCAATGTGTCCCCGGCAACCACACTTGAAACAAGTGAACTCTTTCTTCAAATGATGAGAGCCACTAGCTGGAGCAACATTCGCGTCACGTTCTGTTGTTGTTGGGCGATTACTTGTCCGAAATGTATTGTTTTGTTGTTTGCTGCGATTAAACACTTGATGTGATGTACTGGGCTTCGCTGGCAAATTGTCACGACTGTTGTTCTTGTATTTCTCATACTTTCGTAAGGCGAGCTTGAGCTGTTCGATGTTGTTGGCGTTGTAAAGAATGCTTTTGTTGACTTCTGTGTCGGCAATGCCTTTGATAATAAATTGGATTAAGTCTTCTTCTTCTACGGGATTATGGGACGCGATTTCTTGCATGCACAAAACATATTGTTGAACAGTTTCATCTCTCCGTCGTTTTCTTGAGCTAAGTTCACGAAAGATATCAGCTTTTGTTACATAACACTTAAACTCACCAACGAGTGCGTCTCTCAGTTCTGTCCAGCTTCGTAACTTCAGGGTTCTAACAAATAGCCTTGCTGTACCACTTAGGAGTCTCTTCCCATATATAAACTTTGTGCGGTCGTCTAAATGAAGTATTTCTGAATACTCATTGAAATGTTCAACCCACCGATCAATAGGGAAATTATCATCTCCACTAAATGGACACAATAAATCTTCCATATCCTTGAAATTTTGCGAAGCATGTGACTTTTGGTTTGGGTCCCCGTCTTCCATCTGCAACTGCCTGAGTCTCTGCCGCAAATGAATTATCTCCTCTTTCTTTTTACATGCTTCTCGAAGAAGGTTTAGCTCCTCATCGATCTCCTCGTTATTTAAAAGAGAATCATTAGTCTCTTCAGACACGTGTTCCTCTGCCAAGTTCCTCGTTGCTTCAGGCCTATGTTCTTGAACTAATCTTAAAAGATCTTCCTCTGCATAGCCTGCAACTGCTTCTTCTACACGTAGTCTTAACGTGGCTTTACTACCATTAGTTTGCATATCCAAGGAACGCAAAACATTTTTCAGAATAGCAACAGTTGCTGCTCCTAGGAACTGATCGAATTGTTGTGACATATTTACTTGTCAAATATTCTCGAAATTTTAACATTAAACTCAAAATGACACTATGGTTAGATCCCACTTCTGAAACTGTGGTGCAGAGTATTTTAAATTCAATAAAACACAAAACACGAGATCTTGACTCTTTGACAGTTTATTAAAGAATTGTCCAAATACAGCTATCGATAGTAGCTTTTATAACCTTAAGCATAATACGGTACAATATATGTAATCTAGAAGATCATACGATCATTATCATTGAAATCAAAGCAACTGCATTGGTTTCTATTTACTTAACTTGACAACAAGTTATTGCATGTATAAGAAAAACACAGTATGGCTTGAAAGAACGGTGACTACTAATTAATTATCGCCTACAGATTCTATCTGGATTTTTCAAAAAATCCAATCTTGGGCTTGATAAAACTCGGATGGGGTGATAAAATGTTCCTTCTCGGCGGGTCTTTTTTGAAGAATGTGTTTGTATCGCAGTAGAAACGCTATTGCTCTGATCGTCGAGGTCCATCTAGCTTTAAATCTTGCAGATAAGAGATCATAGGCTCCGTAAAAATGATGCGTTTTAGACTTGTTTGTATGGTGTAAAATTCGGCATATCTCACTCTCGTTGTTCGCTCTTGAAGGTGCAGCATAAGGTGTAATTGGCCATTGCTCTACAGGTTGTCTCAGGAACTCAGGTCCTCTAAACCACCTCGAATCGTATTCGTCCATTGATTGTTCAAACCGTTTTGTGCCGTCATCAGCAACATTATCGAGGGATCCGATGTGAAACCACTGACGAGAACAGGATGTTTCCAGGATCTCACCTACTCGAGATGCTACAAAAGATGGTAGTTTATTGGAGCAGTTGATCTATGCGAGGACTGTCTTTGAATCAGACAAAAAAAGCGTATCGTCTATGCGGATGGTATGAGATTCCTTGATGGTTGCTGCTAGCCGGACCCCTAACACAGCGGCCTGCAGTTCTAAGCGGGGTATAGATAACTGCTTGACAGGGGCGACCTTGGCCTTTGCCATAACTTGTGCGACTTCGATGTCATCATCAAACGCGAAACGAAAGTAAGCCACAGCTGCGAAAGCCCTTTCAGATGCGTCAACGAAAACCACAAGGCTAACTTTCGAAGTGTCAGGATTTTTCGAAACGTACTGACGGGGAATCTTGATGTTTTCAATGAGATTCAGTTGTTTGATGAAATCTACCCAAGATTGTCTGAGATGAGAGGGCAACGGCTCATCCCAATCATAGCCTTCTCTCCACACGTCTTGGAGAATGATGCGTCCTCGGATGATAAATAAGGAAATAATGCCCAAAGGATCGAAAATCTTCATGATAGTCTTAAGCATCATTCGTTTTGTAATAACCGCGTTCTCAGAAGTCATTACCTCCATGCATTCACTTTTTGACAACCTAGAACCTTAGAAAATAATCCATCAGATTCGTTAGGATCAATGCTTACCAACTTCTCGTTGACAAAACCCTCTGGCAATTCACTTAATAGATCACGGCAATTCGACTGAATGCCCACGAGATCAAAGTTCATCGAACGGCAAATACGAATAGCGTCTCTCGTGACAGCAAGCGCTTCTTGAACAGAGTCATGACTATTGACATAAACGTCGACGTAGGTACGACTTGTTAAAGCGTCAACAGCAGCGGGGCACTCTTCTTTAAACAGGTTGGCATGGTGATTTTTAACAAACTGGGCGCATGTCGGGGAGCACCTGGGCCCGAACATCATAACTTCCATGATGTAGACAGTCGGCTTCCTAGAAACATCTCCATCCCTCCATAAGAGGCGTTGACACTGTTGATCCTCAGATGTTATTCGGATTCGGTGAAACATTTCACGAACATCACCGTTCACGGCCACTTTGCGCTCACGAAATTTGAAAATGCCAGCGTGAAGTGGGACTAAGTTGTCGGGTCCCTTGAGTAGATGAGTGTTGAGAGATACTCCGTTAATCTTGGCTGCTACATCCGCTACACATCGTGGCTTCGGTGGATTCTTGTTAGGGTTAACGATGATGAAAGTCGGCGCGTACCAAACGCGTGGCCAGACTTTTTCTAAGTCCTCCTGTGAAGCGATTCGAGCGTATCCCTTGGAAACAAGATCATGAAAGTATCGATTTTGCCACTTCAACATGTCAGGCTTTTTCTTCAGCGATTTTTCTAAAGCGATGAGCCGTTTAAAAGCCATCTCATAGCTGTCGGGTAGTCTGACGTCATCTTTATCCCATAGAAGGCCAATTTCGTATTGGTTTCCAACCAGCTTAATTGTACGTTCCATTATATCGAGGGATCGAGCAACTTCACGGCTAAGTAATTGTCCTTTTGGTGGCATCACACCAAACTCCTCGGTCGTGAAATGTCGGCGTACAAGATCGTGTAAGTCTGTTTCCCCACGAATAGCGTCGTGAAAATTCATAACCATGCTGGGTTTCGAAACCGGATGTAAACAGGACACATTCATTGACTGAGCTGACTTGCCGTAGACAATCCAACCTAGGAGAGTCTTAAGAGCGTGTGGTTCTTCTTCGTTGCCGTGTCGCTGACCGTGTCCTAAAAGGAACTTGGCTTGATCGAGGCCAAGAAGTATTTGCGGGCGAGCGTTTTTTAAATCACGTATTGGAAGTCCTCTTAGATGGGGATACAAGCTTTTCAAGTAACCCGCATCAACTGACTGACTGGCAAGTCCCAAATCTTTGATCGTATACACATTCTTCAAGATATATTTCTTACGGTGGTTAACTCCAGAGATTTCCAAAGACGTGCGCTTAGAATCTTCAACTCGGGACACCCCTTTCGTCCACTGAAGAGTGAGCTGTTCCGGATGCCCAGATAAACCAAGCTGATTAAAAAGATCTTCTTCAATCATCGACAATGAAGACCCATCGTCCAAAAAGGCGTGTGTGTCAAAAAATACATCATCGTTCCCATAAATACGAATAGGCACTATTTTAAACATGATTGTCAGATCAATCCCAACGTGCGATGAATGAAAGTGATGCTGTGGTATAAAAGGAACTGCCGTTGAGCTTAGGCCAGTGTTGCAGGTACTTGGTGACGCATGCAAAAGAGGATGGTGACGCCGATTGCAACCATCAGTGCCACATGATCTCTTCTTAAAGCATTGCTTCCACTGATGTTTCGATGGATCCAGACAAGCAAAACATATTGACTTTTCTCTCGCAAATGTCTGCCTTTGCTCCGGAGATAACGCCAAGAATTCAACACATTGAATTAACGAATGCTGAACTTTATTACATTTGCAACACAAGCCGAAGGACGTATCAGAAGAAACAGGTTGATGCAACAATACTCGAGAAGACTTACTACCTGGATTTAACTTCTTTTTCTCGGAGAGGCCTCCGGATTTCGATAGATCGGGTGGTAAATCCAAAAACGCAGCAAAATGTTCGAAATTTGCCCGTGGCAGTGCCGACTTTCTCTTCTGCCAGTCTTGATAAAGGCCGCCGCCTAACCTCGATGCCAAGTTAGTTAAAACATAGCCATTATTCAGATCTTCTTCTCGGTTGATCGATTTGACATCGGCAACAAATCCGTTAAGCTTTACAGTCCATAAGCGTAGTTTAGGATCGCACCTCGACGTAAATTTGGGAAGACTCAAAAGGTCTGCGGTCAGATCGTGAATTAAAATATCGTAACGGCCGAACATCGACCGAAGAGAGTCCATAATCGCATCAGCATCGGAAGAGTACTTAAGGTGTTCGCTGACGAGTTGGTAAGCTTCTCCTCTTAAAGCTTTGCGCAAACGAGAGACATTTTCTTTAGCACTATATCTACCCTCAATCGTAGTAGATTTGTAAACCTCCTCAAAATACGGCCATTCTCGTTTGATTTCACCAGAGAAAATTGGCAATTCCTGAACATTGTTACGATTCAGAATAGTGAGGAGGTTTGCCATATCTAAATCGCGAAAGGAAGCTACACTTCCGCTTGAATGTTCTTCGGACGTCTCCTTTGGTGAGATATGGACATTAGCTGGCTTACCGGTGGTGTTTTTCCGCAACGGGGTGGACTGACCATTAGCAATTGTCTCGTTTACAAGAGCCTGGTGATTCGCCTGAATCTTTTTTATTATTTCCAACTTGGAGTTAGAAATGCTCAAACTAGACGAATTACCTTTGGCGTTAGGAATCGGTGGTGCTTCGATACGGGAAGCCTGTGACAACTTCAACTTGGCCTCAGCTAATTCAGCTCGCAATTCTAAAAGCTCTTTTTCACGTTGAGCAACTGTAGCTTGTGCCACTGCAGCAGCTTCCATAATCAAATCGACCTGTTCTTCTGTCACCTTCGCAGGAGCAGCAGGACCTGACGAAGAATTCTTTTTTGAAACTTCCTCGTCTTCACGAAAGACACAATCTTCTTCCTCGCAAAACCAAGGAGTCACTTTGTCGAATTTATCGACTTCAAAGTTGTGGCAACTGTAATGCCACCAACGCTTACAATTTTCGCAAGCGACCATTTCATCGTCGTCCACCCTTTTACATCCTGAAGCAGAACAACTTCTCTGTTATTGATCTTCCATAATCGACGAATTGGGTGGCACAAATAAAGAAAGAGAAACGAATTGTCGCAATTAAAATAAAATTATGTTGTTCCAAGAATTCTATCACTCCAATAATAAACATCCAAACTTAAATGGACCAAAAGAATCATATCCAGAACGTGATAATATGATTTTATTTTCTGTGAAGTAATATTTACATTCATTTATAATTTTATAAAAAATAATTTCAACTTACAATTGGTAAGAACCATGGAATAAAAAAAATAATTTTTTCTCGAACAACTATACAATCGACTTTTCTGTTACAATTTCAATAGCCGACTCTTTGCTAACTTTAAACTTTTTCGGAATGCACATGGCATTATATACAAGAAGATATATACATAGCTCATAATTCATAAATCATTTGTACTATTCTTTGGAAAGAGACGAAAGTATAAAACGTTAAGAATTGAAAAAAGGGAAATTTTGTATGGTATTGTATTGGTATTGCCAGAATGCATTATATAAAGATGCCAATGAATGATGTTGTATTTATTGTACTAAAAGTTGACTCGATGACACTGTCTATGGTTCCTTATCCTCCTCTTTCCAATCCTTGAGGTAATGTTCAATAGCTGCCTGCATCTGGTCCATATTCCCACAGTATGGAGAGAAGTGGAAGTTGTTTTCATACCCAAGGCGGGAACATGCTCGCAAGTTTATTTAAAAGATCTCAGACCCACAAATATTTTCCGACACCAAATAATGAACAGTACCCAAAAAATGAAAAATGTTGACCAGTTTTCGAGGCTATTTTTTTTATTTCATTGATTAATAGTAAATAAATATAATTTTAATTAATGAATAAATATAGTACGATTATATTTATAAAATAAACAGGAAAGGAACTTTCATCGATAATAAACAAAACAAACAGCTAAAAATTACACAGATTATTTCAGTCTCTAACTTATTTACAAAAAAAAAATTGTAGGTGTCAGCTCCGATGCGTGACTAGAGTTCACTCAATATTATTTTAAAGTATTTATAAAACGCAAAGGATTGGATGCATATTTATTTTATTGTATATATATATATATATATATATATATTATATATAGCTTAATCCAAGCTTTGACTTAACTTAAAATGTTTAAAATGTTCTTACGTATTTTTGAATCGATGTTGTTACTTCTATAAACATTTTTGTAAAGAATGAAAAAATCTACCAAACTGCATCATAATATTTTCTTAACAGTTACATTGTTTATCAACTTTTCATTAATTAATGATGAAATTACAATTGGTCCAACATTTATCATGCATTATTCCATACATTTAATTATATGTTAATAAATTCTATATCGAATTGAAGCCTGAAGCCTTGTGCTTCTTAAGAGACCTTAATCTTGAAGATCCGATTATTAGAACGCACGCGAGGACGCTTTTTATGGAATAACATTGATCGAATTTTGGCCATAGCGGGATTCTCTCACAGGTGATGTCATTTCGAATGCACCAAGCAAGTCGTTTATGTGCAAAAATATTTATTTTAAAATCAAAATTGTGATGCTATCAAAATCACCGTTATTTCACGTAGATTACGCACATGGAATTTTTAACAACTTTTATATAGTGTAATATGTACACACTTTCTATTCCTACCTCTCTATATCTCTGTATGTCAATCTATTGTAATGTGTACACACTTTGTAACTCCGCCTCTTTATATCTCTATACTTAAATGTGTAAACACTATCTATCTCTGTCACTCTAATATTGTCTAATTGCTGAATAGTTATGTAGCAAAAGTTTTATTTGTAGTTGTAAGTAATTGTGTATACACTCTAGTGGTTAAGAGGAGAACTTCGTTAAGCATCGAGAAGTTTCAGTGCCTACTAAAACCTAGTAGTTTCTCGAACTTATTTGAGTTATATAAATACCCGCTTGGTGTCGAAAATGAATTAATCGAATGTGAACTGCTATAAAGTAAAGACACTGTGTTTGAAAGTAATAATTGAAAGTGTTGAATAAATAAGTTTGTGAGTGATTTAAATAAAGTGAATTTGTGTTTTATTTGAAAAGTGAATAAGTTTTAATTGTCGGACCAAGCCGAATATTACAATAGGATTAAAACTTATAAGCAAATTTATGTGAAAATGTCTACTGTGTTCATATGTATGAGTAACCGTTATAATTAAAGTATTAGATATAAATTGAAGAGCATGAAATTCGGTATCATATGTTGTACGTTGAAATCTCTGTTCAATAAAATAGGTTCGACGTGGCTATAAAACTTTCACTCCGTATTTTTAAACCCCTCCCCACAGTTAATCCAATTTTTAAAAAATTTGAATGTTGTACTTAGTCAAAAGCCATAACCATAAGTTTTAAACTTTTAACCTTATCGACCTCCATACAAACTTTGACCAATTATTTCAACCCCTTGTGACCCTTTCTTTTTTAATTGCGTTAAAAAATACCGTATGCCCTTTCTCAGGTTCTAGTCTATCTTTAGACAATTGCATTTAAATCGATCCAGTAGGTTAGACGATATTAAGAGTTTAAATAGACGTTAGTAGTCAATTTTTTGCAATATTTCCATATTTCCAAAAAATTAACAAATAATGAACAATTTCTAAAATAATGAACATTCTTATGTTTTCCGAAATACAATGATTCATAATGAACATTTTCTTCAAATAATGACCAGTTCATTATAATAATGAACGGATGGTCACCATAGCGTATCAGTGATGATGGGGAGAATCGGGCTGTAAGGTTAAAAATACCTGAATTTAGAAATCGTGGGTTCTTACGATATTTTAACCAGCTTTAGGAATTGATTTTTACAATCAGGCTGATTAATGATAATTAGTTAGTTTCAAAAGAAACTATCTAAATTCAAAAAGATTCTCGAGCAAAGTGTCAAGTGCCTCTTAGGCCTCGGCCACGTAGTAAGCGGCTGAGCGGATAAAAAAATATAAAACATATGAAATCACAAAGAAGCGGCCACGTAATGAGCGAGCGGCGAAACAAAATTCTGAGCGGCTAAGCGGCGCCGCTCAGCAACCAAACCTGTTTTAATTTTTCTGAGCGGCAAGAAATAAAGATGGTCAAAGGACGAATTTAGGTAGATTCAAAAATAAATGATTAAATAATTCTCCAAAATCCGATCTTAATTTTGTTTATCGGATGAACACCAAATCGTCTTCTTTTTTGTATACGTTCAAGTAACTTGTACACATACAAACGATTTCCCGACAGTAAAATAAGGCGAACTGTTCTTGACAACGGCATTTTAACTACTAATCGCTCAAAAACAGTCGCTCAGTGCCTTGCCAAACGTCGCTTAGAGCTGCCGCTCAGCCACTAGCCGCTTAGCCGCTCAACCGCTTACTGCGTGGCCGAGGCCTTAATATGACAATCAATATACATGCACCTCAAAATTATGTTATCAGAATAACCATCTCTTAATTGAAACGCAAACTTTATGACGTGAAAATAATCATTTTTTCTACACCTTATCATCGTTAACACAAAATGTGTTTCATTAAATAACTGCTAGTGTTGGTAGGTAATTTAAAAGATAAGAAGGGGCGTAATCGTAATCAACACACTTTTGTAGCAAACACGACCAAAGTATACAAAAGTTCAGGTCTACAACACTCGTTTATGAAATCAGCTAAAACTTTTCTATAGTAAATAAGTGTTTTATTTTCACACCCTTACTACGTCAGGAATGAATAAACAAAACAAAAGCATTTTTTTTAGATGAGAAGGAAGCCTTTTGTAACTGTACGCATGTAAGCTAATGAGATTTTTTGCTCAGTATTTCTATAGGTATGGTAATTTTATCCACCTAGCGTACGGTATAATTGCAGATAACCTTCTGTAACTTATATTTAACACTCTGTTGAAGCGCAAATGCATTTCCTTTCAACTATTTTTAGTGCTTCGGTTTTTTTTTCGGAAAACAAGTATACCTACTTTATCTTCGTTGAGGATAGGTCAGGTCAGTGTATTTTAAAAATGTTACTGACTAAATGAAATGAAATTTATAAGGAACTACAGCATGCACTTTTTAGTAGCCCCACCTTGTTTTTTATTTTGATAATCTATAATGATAGATTAAAATTTGTTAAAACTTTCCTCTTCTGATGAACGCCACAACTGAGTCATTAGAAAACCACTTTTCATCCCATAATTACTCAAGAACAAAGTTTTCTTCGATTGAAATTAGTGCATTATCCTGAAATGAAAGTTTTAATCGCACTTTATGCATTTGTTGAGTGTTCTTCTTTGAGAGGATTAGAGACAAAGTTATAAGTTTTCAATAATTGCAAATGAAAAGGCAAGAGTAAATCCTGAGTAAATATATATCATTCGGTTTTGGAAAAGAAATGGGGTCGAGTTTCAATTGTGGTCCTTTAAATACTTGCTTTGATGCACATTGAATAAATTAAGCAATTATAAACATTTCAAAGGAGCTTTATCAATCCAAACAACATAGTCAAACTTGTGAAGGATATAATTTAAGTATAAACCAAAGAGAGCAAGTGTATGGACTGCTGTTGTAAAAAAAAAAAAAAAACAGAGTTTCACCACTGTTCTGTTCACAACTTATGACAATCCGTAATTAAGCGCTAAACGCAACCAAAAGCGTTTTATCAAATATTTTCAAGACACCACGATAAGCAAAGAGACAATGAAGAGCGTTTGATCAAAAAGATAGAAAGAATGAAATTTATGAACGAAATCCCAAAAGTTATAAGAGAGGACGTAGACCCTGCTCAAAATTCTTAGATAAAGATTAGGATTCAGGTCGTAATATGAACGAGCCTACTTAGCCTTAGCTTCTGAATTGTTTACAGTATGCAAAAGGATTTGGTAGAGAGGATGTAGCCCATCTGCAAAATACAGATGGAAGAAAGCTCATCCGGTGAATAGAACCCAGAATAAATTCAAGGGACACCAGTGTCACCCACATCGCCTACTCAAGCAAGCCTACAGGTTGCTTTACTATCTGAAATTAAAACGAATCATAACAAAAATTTACATCCGCATTCCTACAGTCTATACTCAGTGTTAGCAGAGAAATTAATATAAGGGTCAGTACTTTTGTACTAAATCCACCACTACAACTGTCTCTCTCTATACTACTCTTTTTTTGGTCACTTCCGCTGCCAATCGCCATAAGATTATTAAAACTTACCACCAGTGTTAAGGGGTTTTAATATTGAAAGAAATTGTCCTGAGTGCATTCAGAGCCCATAAATAAAGCTGGTAATCCATCATTGCCTGACGTGCTGAGTGCGACCAGTAGCCTTAAAAGTAGGTATTTGCTGATCCTACGGAAATAAACCGGTTCAGTAAAGTGTACACAAACAATCACCGATAGAGACGACAAATAACCCGACATCCGACAAACGGAAGCAAGAACTGAAACTCCAGCAATACATGTACTTCCAGCGGATATCTATCTGTTTACCGCTAATCGTTCTTCCAACTAAGCGGATACGATGACGCAGCGTTGCGCCCCGTGAGCTTCTAGACTGAAGTGAAGACAATTGGTTGTAAGTTAATATACAAGAGACGAAGTCAGCCAAAGAGCACATTCAAGATCAATGTCACGGGCAAAACAACAGTCTTAACTTTGATTTATTTAAATACTTATCGTTGATCCAAAAAGAAAACTCAAACAGTCCAACTCATTCACCTCAAGGCCTTCGAAGTAGAAGAAGACGACCCGTCATTAAGATAACTCAACATGTGGGAGACAACCTCAATAAGTTGGGTGAGCGAAGCTGTAATCTGCTGGGAAATGAACTGAGTTGGCTGCTAGTGGATGGGTGAGCGAAGCTGTAATCTGCTGGGAAATGAACTGAGTTGGCTGCTAGTGGATGAGGTCGTGGGCGTGCAAGTAATGTAGGTATTCCAACAGGTTGATTATGAATGAGTTATTCGTTTATGATTTAAATTTACCATTGCCTTGCATTTTTAAAGATTTGAAAACATTTTAACCGTTTTGACTCGATTAGAAAATGCAGATAATCACAAACATTTTGAAAATCTAGCTATACGAGCGCCAGTCGACACTCGCCACGTAATAAATGTTCGTAGTTCTTTTCATCGAAAAAGTTCCAGAAGCCAAATATATTTTGATTAAAATAGTTATTCTTATAATTCTATAATCCCCTTCGTGGAAACCAAAAACACAAAAGCCAACACTATCATTAGTTCAGACCTTGAAACTCCAAAATGAATAACAGTTTGACGTGAGGGCGACGACATGTGAAATGATGCGGTATTAATGATGGCTAAATCTAGACCATGGTCCTGTTTTAGTTTTTATTTAGTTGGGTGTCCTTCTTGCCATGCCACTAACAACCCAAGAGGGAGAATATATTATAATTAAAATTTTCATAGAAAATAATGGCAACATGCGCTTATCATACTGTCAAGAGTGTCAACTGATGAAACCATCAGGTTATCCCTTAAAATATTTACCCTGGCTCTGCATATGAAGCATTAATCGAGGATAGTTGAGATACACGAAAGCAGTGTCTCCGACGTTTTAAGCCTGAATTTGCATTTAGCATTGAAGATGGAATAAAGACATGAACGCTGACAATGGAGGTTATGTGGTTATGAACTGATTACGCTAAGGATCAGAAGCTGGGTGAATTGTGCGGCTCAATAATTGCAAAGGATGTGTTTGTGGCAACTAATAAGGCGGTTCTTTTAGCACGAATGTCGGAATGTACAGTTGACATGAGGTTTTCGAATTTAACAGAACTGCCTTAAACCACGTTTTGAGAAAATTATAGTAGAATAAGGAAACAGCCATCACAAAATGTGTTGCAAAAAGTTTTAAACTTAAATTACAGTGTTTTCCTTGAACGGATGACAGTGAGAATTAAAAGTTTATGTTTTCCTCTGAAAAATGTCCCACCACCGCGCATTTCATTTTAAATATTCAATTTTAAATATTTCGTTAGGTTTTACCCGATCAGTATTTGTTTTTCGACTGACATGATTGCTAATCTAGCAAGGGCCAGAGGAGTTTTCGTTCTGACAAAATGGTTATTTTACTTAATCCCAGAGTCAACATGTTTTTTGCTATATGGGCATATAGGTCACCTAAAGCCGATGATCATTTATGGCTGTCCGTGGTTTAGGGTCATAATCCCAAAATTATGGTCCCAAAAACCAAAAATCCTGACGAATTGTATTCTTCATTTAAAAAAAAATCGGTTATTTACAATAATTTTTTAAGAACCACTTTATTTCTGGACAGTACCTAAGCCTATTTGGTTGGATGATAATCGTCCATTTGATAAC
This sequence comes from Sphaerophoria rueppellii, assembly GCA_920937365.1. NCBI lineage: Eukaryota > Metazoa > Arthropoda > Insecta > Diptera > Syrphidae > Sphaerophoria > Sphaerophoria rueppellii. Next base: position 2,145 of record CAKKXW010000357.1, on the reverse strand, counting down.
TTCTCAAAACAAGCACTATAACCTCTTATAACATCAGTTCAAAGGATTAATATAAAATTTAAATATTATCATAATCTGAACAAACATCGAAAGGAAAACAAAACAGAGACTTCACTTTTACCTTCATAAATGTTCATCAACGTCTCATTTGGCAAATTGCCCGATTAAACCTTAACCCCTGTACAACCCAATCGGGGATGTCCTAAAAAAATATTATCGTTAGCTGAAGATAAATAGGTCGTTGCCACAGAATGTTACCAAGATTATGCTCTTAGATTTCGTCTCACCAAAATTGATTTGCCAAATGGAAATCACCGAAACCCAAATATAAACAACAAACAAATTATGTGAGATGCTAAATTCGAGATTTTTTAGCTGCATTATGTTCAAGAGAATTTGTATTAATGATCAGACAAACTGAACGTAACCGTTTGATAGACAAAGATTCAATTTTTATTTGGCCATCATTTGGATTATATTTTGTGTGCGATTGGAAATCCTACAATGCACCAAACGGAAGAACAACATCAGCTGTAATCTTTTTCAAGGATTAAATTTTAAATGCATGCTTACAAAAATTAGAATATTTGGCTGGGTCCGACAGTTAAAACTTATTCTCTTTCCGAATAAAACACAAATTTACTTTATTCAAATCACTCACAAAATTATTTATTCAACACTTTCAATTTTCAATTTTCAAACACAGTATTTTTACCTACTTTATCACAGTTCACAATCAATTGAATTCGCTCTGCTTTCAAGTGTCTATTTATTTATATATCTCAAATCACTTCCTGAAACCACTGGGTCTTTGTTCTCGATGCTGAATGTTCTCGACACTTGACGAAAAGTTCTTCTCCTAACCACTAGATGTTGCCCCTCTTCTATTCTGTTATATACAACTGTTTACTACTAAAAATAAAAAACTTTTGCTACGTAGTTATTCTTCTATAACCCGATAATTAATTTACAAAGAAAGAGATAAAGAGTGTATAAAGATAATGATAGAGATATGAGGTGAATACACATTACAATATAAGAGACTAAGGCCGTGTGTGAATTGCGTTAAAATGTGTATTAAAACTTGACGTTTGGTTAAAATTTGAAGTTTGGTTAAAAAAGGGAACAAATTTAGCCATTTGCTGTGTGAATTGCGTTAAAAAGGATTTTTTAACCAACATTTCTGCGTAGTACTGAGAAATTTCTCTCATGATTTAAGAAATTTCCATCAACAAAAAATGTTTTTATTCTTCTAGGTAAAATAATTTTGTGTAAAAACCCAAACTTTAAGCAACAAATTTCATGAAAAGTCACTAAAAATAACAAACAAAATTTGTTTTATTTATTTTTCTAGATTTTGCAGTGGTAATATGATATTTTGAAGCAACAGTAAGCAAATCTTCAAACAAATATTTCCCTTTTTGGATGATTGTTTTTTCCTGATGGTAACACTGCAAAATATGTTTTCATAGCTGACATCTGTTATTATTCTCAGAACAAAAAACAAATAATTTCGTTTTTCGATTTTAAAATATGATGAATTTAAATTATTTAATCTTGAGCTCTTGAAATATCATGCAATTAATAATTAGTTATTACACAGAACTAAATAAAACGTAGAAGAACGGAACAGAACAGTAAAATAGAAGCAAATTTCTCTATAATTCATGAGAAAAAAAATAAACGTCAAAATTTTAACCCATTTAACCTGCTCCACAGCAGGATAAATTTTAACCCATTTTATTCACCACGCTAGTGTCAAGTTTTAACCAAACGTCAAGTTTTAATACACATTTAACGCAATTCACACACGGCCTTCGTTAAAATCCTGGTGCTTTTATAAGTTGACAACCAGCTGACCGATTTTCTAAATTTTTGTTTTAAACTAAAGAGAAATATGGAATACTACGAATACTCAATTTCGTTTGAAAATGTTTTCAAATATTTCTTTTTTCAATAACAAAAAAAGAAAAAAAGTCAGTGCAGAAAAAAAATTCCCTGAATATTGTTTTTCATTGACATAAAACACAACCTACCCTTGTCATTTTTGTCGTAGATTTTTTCGTACGTAACGGGTAAGGTGAGTAACGTGGTAACGGGTAGCACGTACAAGTAGCGAGTAGTGGGTATCAGATAGCTTAAGAG
>CAKKXW010000355.1:13215-24141 GCA_920937365.1 Sphaerophoria rueppellii | reverse complement strand
AACATCGACTCGGACAACTACCTCGTCGTAGCCAAGGTAGTGCTACGAATATCCCGACAACGGCCAAAACAAAGGAACGCTGCATGAAAATTGGACGTCGGACGGCTACACTCGCAAGAGATTGCCAAATCCTTCTCTGATCGAGTGTCAAGTAACGTCTTAAGGAGTCCTAAGCTGCCAACATCAAGTATCAAAGACCAGTGGCAACATTACCAGATAGCAGTTAGAGATGCCGCCTCTAATGTGCAGCCACCAAAACAAAACCCCTGGTTTGACGAAGAATGCAGGCAGGCCCATGCAGCCAAGCAGGAGGCATACAAAGTGGCGCTGCATAGAAGGACAAGAGCTGCTCCTGAGCTCTACGAGAAAAAGGGGAGAGAGGAACGCCGGCTTCTCAGGAGAAGAAAGAGAAAGCATGAGAAGCATCAGATCGAGGATGTTGAGTGAGCCAATAGCAGGAATGAAGTTCAGAGAGAGGAACCGATGCCTGCAGAGATAAACCACGGAACATCATAGAAGAATCGCAGTCAATGCTGGGTTTCTAGAAAGACCACTTCTGTAGACTGTATAACGGCGACGATGAATGGAACCTCGCCGTCAAACAGAAGCCTTTCATCGGACATGATGATAGCCAACAATTCCGTGAACTCAACCTAGAAATAGTGAAAACGGCAATATCAGGGCTGAAACCCAACAAAGCCGCTGGAGCAGATGGTCTAGCTTCTGAACTGTTCAAAGCAGCAGGCGATGAGCTAGATAGAGGTATCTACCAGAGGAATGCATGTCCCATGAATAGAACCTCGGCTTTGTTTGCCCGATCCTGAAAAACGTAGGTCCTCTAAACTGCGCCAACTACAGACTAATCAGTCAACTTAGCATCACCTACAAGATCCTTTCTGCCGTAATATGTGAACGTCTGAAGCTTTTAGTCAACAATATGATTGCTCCTTATCAATGTGGCTTCAGGCCAGGAAAGCCAACTATCGATCAAATTTTCACTTTGCGGCAGATCCTGGAAAAAACCTATTAACTCCAAATTGATACCTACCACCTTTTCATCGATTTAGAGGCCGTGTATGACAGCATCTATAGAGACGAACTGTATAAAGCTATGTCTAATTTTGGCATCCCTGCCAAGCACGTTTGCTTGTGCGACGCTGCTCCCTCAAGCTTACGGAATCATTCGACGTCAAAAAAGGATTCATACAAGGCGATGCACTATCGTGCGATTTCTTTAACATCGTTTTTGAAAACATATTGCAGAACTCCAGCGTCAACACCAGAGGCACTGTCTTCCAAAAATTTTTTCAACTTATCCCTTACGCCGATGATATTGATATAATCAATGGGAAGAACACAGTGTGATGTCAATGGAGCATTTGTGAGGGTTGAAGCAGAAGTGGCAAAATTGGGTTAAATGAAAAAACTAAGTATATGCCGTCTTCAAGGAAGGAAACCCACAGACGCACAGTGGCGGAAAATGCCAAAAACATGGCCAAAACTATAAAAAATCAAAATCATTTTTTTTGTTTTTTTTGTATGCAAACTTTTTAACAAATGAAGAAAGTACATGTTTCGATCACTCCCGCTATTTTTTTTGCAATAACAAAACCACGTTTTGCAATTGAAGTGAGAACTTTTAACTAAGCATCATTCGAAGATTTTTTTGGTTTGAGAAGGTTGTTTATTCTGATAATTTTTTTGCTGTGTATATTTTTATTTTTTTAATAAAACATTATGGATTCTATTGCTAGTGGTATGTTTAATGAGATGAATGAAAAAAAAGTTACATAATTTCATGTTGTATATTTGATTTTAATATGTGGAAGAAACCCCTTTTTTGGAATAAAAAAAAAGGGTTGATTTTTGTTTAGTAAGTGAAATGTTTACGTTTCCTGTAGATTCCTGTGATGAAATGTAGCTCTAAATTTACCTTGTTATGTCTTCTATAAGTTGTAAACAAAAAAAGTTGCGATATCTTGCGATGTCCAGAGATATTGTCGATGATATATGTTGAAAACACTGCAAATTCAACTTCACCATAGTAAACAGTTTTCGCTTTTCTTGTTTGTTGATAAAGGTTCACAGCCAAATCTAATCTTTTTTACCAAGAAATCAGTTAAGTGAGATCTTAAGAACATGTCCATCGCATATCTCAAAGAAAAAGTTGACTTTTTGTCAGAAAAGGTCGAAAATTTGTCTTGAATTGGCACTTCTGATAAAACGAAAAAAAATATGGCCTAAATTTGTATATGAATATAAAGATCGATGATTAGCTTCATCAAAAAATATTGTAGCTTTTAAAAAACCTGGTTGGAAGTCGAAATTCAATTTCCATGCAAGTTCCATGGAGTAGTCGGACGTCCGCAAATTAACTTTTCTGACCTTAGTGAAAGAAACGCAAAACGGAAGGATTACGTTCTGATTTTTGGTCGGCAGAGTTAAGCTTTGCGGCACAAATGCAACTTCGACAACAAAGGGAAAGTTGAATCTTCGAGTGTCACTAAAGATATAGTCTTTTCAACACCAACAAGTGCCGAACAATTTCAAAAAGCATATAAAAACTACTGTACCATACAGTACTCAAGATCCTAATTCACGGTCCAGAAATTGTTTCGGAAGCGACTCTTCCGATAGGACAGCTTGGAGAGGAAGCACAGGAAGCACGAAAGCGTTTAAGCTTTTTCGAGAAAGTTTTTCTAGAAAATTTTCGAGGCAGAAAAATATGGAAGTTGGCTTTCATAACCTCTTGGTTTCTTCGGACCCATATATTAGTGATCTAAGAAAAACATTTCCGAAAAACTAGTAGCGTATCGTCCTGAAGTTTTGCAAATTTTTACTGGAACCAGAAATCGAAGACTCAGAATCCGAAGATGTTTTGTAAAAACGCAAAGATATCTTAGTATGATTTAATTGGAATAAATTTTGTTAATTCACAATTTATTTATCTTTATGTTATTTGTTATCCAATTTTTCGTAATTATATACAGCCATTTTGCTTAAACATTTTTAAATCATTTTTTTTTATTTTTTTATACAATTTTTTTTTTATTTTTTTCTATTTTTTTTTTTTTTAATTCATTAGAAACCCAAATATACAACCAAAAATCTTTTTTCGCATTCTACTAACTTTTATTTCATAAATAAAAGCAATTATAACATTTTAAACGCAAAAAATAATTTTGGCCACGTTTTTGGCATTTTCCGCCACTGTGAGACGGCTCGGACAGAACGGGACAATAGACGCATACAACCTCGAGGTAGTAGAGAGTTTATCACCAGCGCCGAGATCAGACAAAGAATAACTCTTGCTAATCGCTGTTTCTTTGGGCTAAGAAAGCAGTTGAGTGGAAAGGCCCTCTCTCGAGCAACTAAGGTAAAATTGTATAACACCCTCATCATCCCAGTCCTGCTGTATGGTGCAGAAGCAGAACCTTTTAAAAATCGGATTAATGTGCCTTAGGCTGTTTCGAGAGGAAAGTTCTTCTGGTCATCTATTGCCCCATTTGCATTGATGGAGAATGGCGAAGAATATATAACAGCAAACTTTACGGATTAAACGACGAAATGTACCTAGCCAGAACGGTCAAGGTCCAAAGACTGAGTAGGAGGAGAGGAAGATTGCGACTCAGGTGGCGCACTCAAGTGAAAGAGGACCTCAATCAACCAAGAGTACAAACTGGAGACAGCTAGCTAGGGACCGAGCTGACTATTGGTTGAGGCCCAAGTCCACAACGGACTGTAGCGCCACCTAAAGTAAGTAAGTGTGGAACGACCTGGGTCTTTACTTTCGTCTTATTTCCCCTTATCTCGAAACCAATTGATTCTCCCTTCACTTTTAGTGATTCACACATCCTTTTGAGCCCACTGATGTTACTTGCCATAAAAAATGTATCATCTTCATCGGCAAAGTCTATCTGGCTAAGCTTTCGAAACGGTCTCCATTGAAAACCCTGTCTCTCTACAGTCGGTGGCGTTCATTATATAATCTACAATTAGAAAAAGGATTGGCTATAAAACATTCCAATGTGTCAACACCTGTTGCAACCGTGCGCAAAAATGTGTTCGCCGCCGTGTAGCTCTAGTTGTAGAGAATAAAGCAAACGATCAAGTTAGTCGAAAGCTACCTTCAAAGTTCAATATTTATCTACGTTTTTTTTCCATCAGCAACAGACTCAGCCAACGAAATTCGTGAGAACTTGAAACATTAAAATAATGAGAACTGAAGAAAAAGCACAGAACGGGAACAGAAGAAACAACAAATCAATGATTTTTATTACTCTTTTAACTAATATAAATATTTACACATTTTTGGTATAAGTTAATTTTATTTTTGAAGTATAGACAAAAAAGCTTTTACAGCGCTAGTTGTATTTTTTATTGCATTTAATATCTACTGTTGAGTATATCACTGTAGCTTGACACTATGAGGTCGTAAAACGATTCGCAATATTAATCCTTAAAATTTCTTTGACAGTTTCAGTTTCAGGTAACAGTTTGATTCCGTCTTTTGTCCACTGCGATTTAATCAAAGAGAAAACTCTTTTCTCGTCTGACTTGTTAGTTGGTATTTCAAAACGAAATTCTGCAATCTTAAGCTTAACTCCTGAAATGTTCTATCTATTCTTCATTTAAATTATTGACATTACATGTGAACGAACTCGAGTGTTCAAGAACTCAAGTGTTCAAGAACTTCAGCCATATGCAGCATTCTTAATATTGTTTCCACAAATTCTCCCGTCTCGTCGACTTGGTTTCGAATACGGTTCATTGGCTGGATTCCCTTGAACTTAATGATAAAGGTGAACCGACGACAAAAACGTTGATATTTATTGCTTTAATTTGCTTTGCTGTTTATTTGTTTGCATTTATTTTTTATGGAATATAGAAAAGAATCATTTTAAAAAGTCAAGTCGAAAACCAAGTCGTTTTAAGGTCTATTCATTAGGAGATACGACCTGCGTCTGCGAATTGCGAATGTTTTGTTGTCATAAAAAAAAAAAAAACAAACCAGACAAACAGAAAATATTAATTTATTTGATTTTTGAAATCCGAGCGAATTATTTATTCGTAGCTTTGTGGAAAGCCTTTTGTGTTTGTGTGTGGTTGCCATTAGAGGGAGGTCATCATCCGAGTCCGAGCTCTGTTTGTATCTGTCACAGCGTCATGTTTTTAACTGTAGAAGGGTTGTAAGCCCGCGTACTAACATCCAAATTTATAGGGCCGTTGTTTATGTGCTGTTGTTTCTCCGTGTGAACTCGAACTTAGAAGTTTTGCAAGTTATATCTAGAGATATATGATAACCAGTACCCGGTGGTTATCGCTTAAAGCTAAAGTACCCACTAAGTGTGTAAGAAAAGATACAGTATAGAGAGTTTCTTAAGTGTGGAAAAAATGTAAAAAAGTTTATCTCTGCAATCACAGATTTTGTTCTTTTCAAACGCGAAATTGTCAGAAAAATTCGGGGATCCACAATGATTCATAACTTTTTTTAAGGCAAGGTGAAATGTGATTGCCATCCACACGCATGATAGAAACCTTATAACACGTCAACATCGAGTGACATCGCGTGAACTGTACAAAGCCATCAAAAACAAGCTGTTTGCTTCACAAACTTTTGTATGAAAAAAAAATCAAAGAAGCCACCTTCAGATGCAGCCCATATGGAATCAAAATTGATAAAATTTTCTCTCTTAACAAATATTTATTTACAAAAATGTGAAACAATTAAATTTTTGGTACAAAAACAATTGATAAAATTGGTAGGCTTATAAAAAAAAAACAAAAAAAAAAAACACACTGTGTGAGGGGTAGATTTAGGTATCAGAAAAAATATAAAAGCCAAATGATCTGCGGCTGAGAAAATCAATTAATATAACTAATTAGTATCACCATGAAGTGGTTGTCTCTGATCGTTGTTGTCGTTACTTTGTTGATGTTCAAATTATCCCACTGCGCTCCTGTTGGTGAAGGAGAAATCCCGCTGGACTGTAATAGAGCACAGTGTAGTCTGAGCCCATACGTCCCAACTTGCGCAAAACTAGCGGATGGTACAATTATGGACTTTGGCAATGCCTGTCTATTGGCCGCTACAAATGATTGTTTACTTGGGAAAGATCGTAAGTTATACACAAAAAACAAATATTTTGCTGTTTGAAACTCTTATATGTTTTCATTTTTTTTCAAATTCTATTTTAGAACTGAAGGAGGTGCCATGCCCTCCCGGAACACCATTTTAAGCATGTAAAAAAATTTTCATGTTAAAGTATGGTAGTGATGTTGTGGATCTTCCGCTAAGTTATCGAGTTCCGCCTTGCTCACAAGCATGATTTTATTCCAAAACTTAATTTATATTTCCTTAATATATATTTCAAGATTGTTCTACTTATTTTTCATTACCTATTTTGCTTTTAAAATAAACACAACATTTACACAATTTAATAATAAAAAAATAGAAAACAATCTCTGACCGGATAACTAATTTGCCAACCCCATCTGGCACTCGTGTAAGTCGATATTTCCGCTTAAATTTGTCTCCAAGGCTTCGATAGCTGCGAATTTACAACAGCTGCGTTTGTTTATGTTTGTGTATTACCAGGCTGTTTCTCAATCATCGGGAGGTGGTTAGAGATGGTTCACTCACGCCATGCATTCCAGGGCACTCCTTTTTTGTCAAATAACTCCTTGGGCTAAAAATACGCCAAATCTAACGAAACGTTTGTTTTGTTTTCCCCGGACACAAATCCATTGCAAGACACACCGAAACCAACACGACACTATAAAAAGTTCTCTTCCCTCGTCGGTTGCAGTAAATAAATGGGGTTGCATAGGAGCAAAACACATCGAAGGCAACAAAACATCCAAAACAAAATGGCAGCACCTAAAATTATACACCGGTCTGTATTCAGCCTTAAGGGGCCATCCTATTTCCTATAGAATCCGGCAGTGCGTCAGCGTTGACGATTTCAAATGACAGCCCAATAGAATATACATTTTCTTATAAAACTCTTCCCATAAGCAACACATGTGACGCATGCGACCGACGACTTATAGAGTTGGTTAACTTTCTACTTTTTGCGTCTGTTGATCCTTTGACAGCTGAATTTGTCGAGTTGTTAGTTCAACGTGTTCCCACAGCAACAAGGAAAAGCAAAGAATGATCAAAATTTTGTGCAAAAAATAATTTTGACACGATTTTTATATTTTAAACTAGCTGTACCCTGCCACACTTCGCAGTGGCACATGTGATTGGATGGTTGAGAAATGAGAAACAAAACGAAGATTACATTTCATACAAATTTAATTTTACAATATTTTTTGTTTTTCTGTCTGCGTAGAATTAAGACTATCCGTCGCATCGAATTCTAAGCCACACAATTCTAAAGATTGACCTTGAGTTTTATTGATTGTGAAGTGTTGCCAGATTGAGGGATTTATCCCTTTTTAAGGGATAAACTAAGCTAAAAGGGATAAAGGGATTTTTTAAACCTTGTAGTACAAAAAAAAGGGATTTTTCGTTATAAAATATCAGTTAAATTTGATTCTTATCTAAACGCACATAAGTGAAAAAATTTCAAAAGATTAATACGTATTTTGGTTTTAACCAACATTTTATTTTTACAAGAACATTCCGGCTTCCGTTACGACGCCGCCGTTCTTCATCTTTGGTGAAAATAAACCGCTTTTGTAAGGTAGCTTTGCATTACAATGTCTCCAACAACTTAAAATGACAACAATTTTATTATAGTCTGTGGCCAATAGTCAATTTCAATTTCTTTTATATCTGTGTATCCTGTACATTCTTGCTTTCTGTCGAAGTTTATTATTTGTAAATAGAGTTGGCAGATCGCAGTTTCTTATTTTATCTATGCATAAATATTTATTATAGAATTATGCCAGATAAGGGCTATAAAAAAAATTCCAATCGAAATGGATGGAAGAGCCGAAGTTCAGCGCTTGGTTGAAGCCAGTTAGGGGCCAGTTATAGCGATCATTGAAATCCATCAGAAAAAATCTTTGAATGGATATTTAACTAAGTTTTCTTTTGATTACTCATGCAATTTATATACCAATCGACCGGAAAATACTTTAAGAGAAAAAAATATAAGGTCGCAAGCTTTTTTTTCGTTAAAAATGTATTTTTCTATTTTCCGTACGGAAATTCATTTTCCTGAACAGCTGATGGATTTTTGTCAAAAAATGAAACGAATCGTTCCAATGATTTGCGTTTCAATTTTGAATAATTCCAATGGTCTGTGTTTCGGTTTCTCACAATTCCAATGATAGAATTACGGCAGGAAAAAAATTCCTGACAGATATTTTCAATGTTTGCTATAACCAACCTATCAGAAAAATTCCAATGATGTGTTTAAATGATGAAAACCAATGATAGCTATAACTGGCCTCTTACTGCGAAATATGTACGGACTGAAATTACTCTTTTTATTTTTCTTTTATAAATTACTAGCTGACCCTGCAGACTTCGTATTGCCTCAATCGATAATCGATAAAGATAACCCTCTACCGCACTACCCAACCCACTACCCCCTTGTGCTACCCAGTACGCCTACCGATATCCACTACCCCGTTACGACACTACTCTGTTACCCGCTACCAATTATCTCTACACGCTTACCGTTACATCATAGCCAGAAACCTACAACTTATTACCCGCAACCAATTTTTGTTTGTATTTCAATTTTTCCATATTTCCAATTCTTTTTTTTTACTTTTTCTTGCTTACCAGTTCCCCATCACAAATTTTCCAGTTTCCCTTTGAAAACCAGTGAGTTTTCCGAATTCCTTTCTAAAACCCATTTTTAAATTTTCCAGTTTTCCATTTGAAAACCACTGCACCTAATACTACATGGAAGTTTCCCTTTGAAAACCAATGGTTCTCCGAGTTTCATTCGAAAACCCATTTTGAAATTTTCCAGTTTTCCACTTGAAAACAAATGCATCCACTATTTCATGCGATTTTTCCTTTGAAAACCACTGAATTTTCTGAGTTTTAAATCAAGAACTTTCTATTTTTCCACTCGAAAACCCATTTTGAACCAAAACATTCAAAGCAAAATAAATCTAATTTCCGACCTTGGTTTGGTTTTTCCATTTTTTCCACCCTCCCATGAGGTTTCCCCAATTTTTTTTTTTCACAGAAATCATCACTGAATACAACAGTATCAACCATGAAAATTTCACAAATATCTGTTGGGCCATTTCGGAGTCTATAAGAGACATACAAACAAACACACGTCCATTTTTATACATATAGAGATTATAAATGAATTAACATTTTTAATTTAAAATTGTCAATATTTCATTTGATGCTAGTTAAGACAATATTTTGAACTTTATTTTAACTTTGTTTTATTTTGGTAATGTGTGGGATAAATTGAGGGATTTTTATAGAATCTGTGTGGGATAAAAGGGATTTTTCGCACCGTCTGAGGGAAAAACGACTTCAAAAGTCTGGCAACACTGATTGTGATTGCAAATGCTATGCCGTTTTCCGCAACCCCGGCACCTCGTTACTTGCTATCCTTCCCTACACGTTAACTGCTACCCATATGCCCTCTACATACTCCTGTTTCCTGTCACTCCGCTACCCCGCTACTCCACTACCCTGCTCATATGTCATTAACAACTTGTTCGATTTTTCAAAAAATACTTAAACACCCATGCACGCCACTACCAGAACATTCTGTCAAAATTCGGTGCAGAACACTCCACTGGTACAAAATAAGTGAGTCGAACTCAATACCACAGAAACAATCAAAAATACATGGGCATCAAGTAATTCGGTTAAAACTTGAAATTTTCATTATATGAAATGATCTTAAATATTCAGTATGATTATATTTTAATGACATGTGTATCAAACCAAATACAGGTTGTTCAATGAAATTTAACATTTTCAGTCATTTTCTTAGCAAAAATAATCCTACATTTTTAGAGAATTTGCTGCAAGCAGTTCAACAAAACAAAAGCAACGAATCTAAAAAATCAGACCTAGCAGACTTCGTACTTCCTCGTTTGATAAAAATAAGACCTCAACTTTTGCACCCCGCTATCGAACTACCCGCTAAACGCTATCCACGGCCCTACTACCCTCTACCCGTTTATCCACTACCTGCTTCCTGCCACTCAGTACCCCGTTAACCTACTATACGTTACCCGCTACCCGTCACCCCACTACCTGCTACCCACTACCTCACTACTCCACTAACAGCTTTCCTGGCCATATATCATATCATAAACAGCTTGGTCGATTTTATACAAAATACTTTTAACTCATTTACGCCACTACCCAAACGTTCCCTCAAAATACAATGACAAACGCTCCATTGCATTGGTACAAAAGTAGTGAGTCGAACTAAGCAACAAATCTTAAAAAATTAAAAAACGAAAAATGTCAAGTTTTTTATTGTCGATGAAAAACAATATTTGAGAACTAATATTTTTCTTGACTTGACTTCTTCTTCTTGACTGACATTTTTTTTTTTTGTTTGATACTAGTACTGTTTAATGAAGAAAAACCAGATCAGAGCAGCACAGAACAGCACAAGTAAATGAAAACTGTCAGAACAAGTAAGAACAGAAAAGATCAGCTCCCTGTTTAATCCTTTTGACAGAATAAAATCAGCTGTTAAATAAATATTCCAAGTCAAATCAAATTGAATAAAATTTTCATTTGTTGGAAACAAGATTCTGAATAGCTTTTTAGATTCTTTCGAGGAATTTTTACTTAATTTGTCCCTCGACTAGAAAAGACAAGAATGAACAAGACTGTCAAAAGTAAATGAACACGACAAGACACGACGAGACTAGACCAAAAAGAAGTAATTTGTCATGATCATAGTTTGTTTTTTTTTTTTACAGTCAGTTCTTCTTCTTCAGTTCAGTTCTTTTTATAATCAAGAGTTT
>CAKKXW010000353.1:16507-29203 GCA_920937365.1 Sphaerophoria rueppellii | reverse complement strand
TACTGTCCCTTGAACATCTCCTTTGTAAAAAACAAAAAAATTATAATAGGTAAGAGGAAAGTGCATTTGATATTTTAATTAAACAAATTTATAAAATAAACAATTTTGTGTTTAATTTTCTTTTCCTATTTTTGTTGTAACGTTAATTATATGAAAAGCTGTAAAGAGGTTACAAGGGAAAAAGAAGTAAAGTTCCGGTGTTTTAGAGCCAACCCTACTGAGGAAAATCGGACCAAGTTTAAACAAGCATGGAAGGCCTGCAATGCCCATATTCGTTGGACCAAATTTTTACATTACCAAAAATTAAGGCAAAAAGTACGGCAATGTCCCAAAGGCAGTAAGAATTTTTGGTCATCGTAAAAAATATGAAGAATTCTTCTTCTTCCTCAGTCCCTACGCTCGTTGACAATGACACTCCAGTTGCTAGCTCGCTCGCGAAAGCTAACCTTTTTACTAGGCAGTTCGCCGCCAACTCCTCGCTGCCAGTGAGTGCCATGACTCCTCCAGTTCTTGAGCACGTCAATGATTCCATTTGAAAAATTATCTTCCGCACTCGTGCTGTGGCGAGAGTCTTAAAGGATGTCAACATACATAAATCCACTGGTTTGGATGGTATCCCCGCTATTGTTCTGAACAGGTGTTCTTCCACACGGGCAAAACCCTTGCGGAAGCTTTTCCATCTATCCTTTCCTTCTGGGCTCGTTCCGAGCAGTTGGAAAACAGCATTGGTCCAGCCAATTCCAAAAAAAAGGCGAATTTTCATTACGTAATCTTTTTGAGACATTAAAAAAAATAAAACAAATTAGGCACATATTCATCTTAATTTTCCATTATAAACAACTGTGTAAATTGTTCAGTCCTCATTAATATACTTTTTATGGGAAGATACAAAAATTTTTTTTAGAAAGAGAAAAGTTAAAGCACAATTTTTTGAACCTTCATAGAATAAGCTGTATTAAAAATGGCCGGGCTGGAAATGCCAACAAATGGCATCCAATTCACTCGTTTTTTGGAGTTAATTGTTTTTTACATGTTGCAGATCCGCAAAATCAAAAAGTTGATGATGTTGTTAATGGTGACTGCACCGAATAAATACAGAAATACAAAAACTTGCTACCAAATTCATCTTTAGTAAAAAAAAAAAACCCTAAAATTTACTCTGATTACACGTCGAAGAAATTTAATTTGTTTCGAATTTCAAGTTTGGAAGTAGTCATTAGTCAACTGATTCCAAAAGTCAGAATTGATTTGAATTTGACAATGCCTCTTTTGATTTCGTTCGGGACTTTTATGATTATAATTTTTTTTGTATTCCTAGCGGAGCTCTACGTTCGGCTACGAGGAACTGTGCGATAGGGGTGTCTATGAAAAAACTTCACCTCAATTAAAATTTATTTGATTTGCTGTGATCGGGTACGGTAGTTTAGCATTGAAGCATCCGTCAAATGAATCCTTGTTTTATCTTCTAACTTTTTTATTTTATTTTCTGGTTTTAATTTTGTTGCCTGCTTTTCTTTATTGCAAAATTCAATAAAAACTATCTTGATTCCCACGACACTGAAATCAACAATGGACTGTTCTTCTTTCAATGTTTTGATTGCAAACTGTGAAGTTAGACACGCTACCATAAAAGGCGCCAAGTCATTTGAAAACACACGAGAAAACGGTTAAGAAGAAAATTCATAATAAAAATATTTTTTGGCTAAGATGTTTCTTACAGCCCGATTCTGCAGTTGTGACGAGTCAAAAGTCACACGGGCTTGTGACGAGTCACAAGTCACAAGCGCTTGTGACTGATTTCTTGTGAGGATAGTTGTGACTCGATAACAAATAGGAATTCTGAAATAACAGTCACAAGAAAACTGACAACAATATTCAACTCAGAATGGTGAGTAATTTTATTGTTGTTTCAACCACAGATGAGTCAAAAGGGAGATTGGAAATCAAGCTGTCAAAATGACAATGTCTACAAGTTTACTGCAAGAGTGTGCGTGTTTTTACCAATACTATCTCAGTTAACTTCGACATACCACCAGATTTTTGTTGCTTTTTTTTCATTTATTCATATACACGAGGAAATGGTTAAATAAAATTTGTGGTATCCGGAGGGTAAAACGTAAGTCAGTATCCGATCTTCTTTGTCTCTGGTGTCAACTGTCTTGAAATCAAAATAATTCATTACTTGTTTTCGAGTTTCTGCTTTCTGAAGAAGTGAAAAAACTATTTTAAATTAAAAAATGCAAGGTAAAAGATATTTTTCTTAGCAGTAAATGACCATTCATATTGTAAAAATTACCTGGATAGCAAAATTCAACTTCCATTTTTCTTCATGATATAGGAATCGTTAACAACAAACATGGAACCTCAAACCGATATTTCAAAATAACAGCAATATGTTTCTTGTTACCTGGTCTGAGACAGGTCACAAATTTGAAAATTTTTGTGACTGTCACAAGTCGTGACTCTGCACCAGAATATGAAAAAAGTCACAAAAATCATTTCACCTCAACTTGTGACTTGTGAGGTGTCAGTGAGGGTCCTCAGAATCGGGCCGTAGTTTTGAGAGTACCTGCCTACATTTTTTATATCCCTAAACAGTTTATAATTGTATATACAGTGAAAGCTCCGCCTGCGGACAACTCCAATAAACGGACAGTTCCCTTACACGAACAATTTTTTGGTAACCAACTTTTATTTATAATTTCCCATATAAAAAGCATTCTAATAAACGGACACTCTCTTAAACGGACACGGACATTAGTTTCTTCCTTTTTTCTCATCTCATCACCTCTAATAAACGGACACATTCAAAACAAATTTCATTCGTTTGAATTTTCGTTAGTTAATGTAGAAGCGAATTCGTTTAAAATCTCCAATAGCCGGACGCGAAGCTCTAATAAGCGGACAGAATATTTTTTTCGTTAGCTTGCTACGCTGATTCGTTGTGAGTTAAGAAGGGTAATCCCCAGTTCTTTAGCTTCTTTGAAAATTTGAAACAAAAAATATCGTCAGGTTTTGAATATTCTTAGCCTGCTATGATCTGAAATGTACCTCCTTATACTAATAATAATAACATCTTGAAAGCCATTTTGAACATAAAGTTATGGAGCATAAGACAGGCAAACTACGCCAGTCCTCAATTTTAATTTTTTATAAATTGTAGATTACCGACTACTATTGAAATACATAAATGTACTGTACATGCATTTATAACTTTTTCCTTAATTTTCTTTAATAAAAAATATTAAAAAAAAAATAACTTCTCTTAACCGGACAGCTCCCGTAACCGGCAAAAAATCGGTGACCATGAGTGTCCGCTTATGGGAGATTTCACTGTACACAATAAATTTATATATAAATGTAATGAATTTTTTTTTATTACTTGAAGAAATTTGGTTTGCTTCGTTTATTTGGTTATTCTTGGTATTTTTCTTATTTTTAATTTTTTTTATCCCGTGACCCCCTCCAGAAAAATATTCTGGATCCGCGCCTGCCCAGGGCCCCGTTTTGTCTCCGATCCTCGTTCTCATTTTTATTAATGATCTCTTGTCCGTTACTTCTAATCCAATAAATTGTTTCGCTGACGATAGTACCCTTAGCTTCTCATATTCGTTTCTTGATTCACATCCCTCCTCTTTGGATGTGGAACTGCAAAGGCAAAATAAGATAATCTCATTAAACTCTGGCTTAAACAGCATTGTACAATGGGGATTTAAGAACTGCATAGAGTTCAATGCTTCGAAAACTCAATGCTGTCTTGTATCTTTGAAGCGAGATGTACCCCCTTGCCACTGTCCATGAGTGGCACTTGCATCAATGAGACCGAACATCTCGAGATTCTCGGTATGTGCATCACTGACCACCTCTTGTGGACCGAGCACGATCGAGCGCGGTGTCGCCAAAAATGCCGCAAGATATTTGGGTTTCTTAAGACGGTGCAAGAAATTTTTCTCCCCGTCTGATCTGGCTATTATATATATAAAGCTTGAGTACAATTCACATCTCTGGGCTGGTGTTCCAATTACTTACTTTAGCCTCTTGGATGGAATACAAAAAAGAGCTGTAAGAATGATTGGTGATAGAGAGATCACTGACACATTTACAGACACACTCACTGTGTCTCTGGCATAAAAAGGGTATAAAAATCCCTTGAGTGGGTGCAAATTATAAAAAAAAAAAATATATGTTGTTGTGAATTCCAAAAATGTAACTGAATGTTCGTTTGTTTGTTCCGACTTCCGGACACAAATTTTCGGTTCCAAACTTAATTTTATTTAATTTTTCTTTTAGAACATTCTATAAGAAACCTTGCATTGGTGCTACAGTCCAGGACAGACTAGGGCCTCACCCAACGAATGTCTCGGTCCCTGTAGCTGTCTCCAGTCATCTACTACCTGTGTGCTCCTTTTGAGTCCCGATCTTCCTCTTCTGCGGAGTCTTCGGGTAGGATTTGACAATTCTACGGGTCGGAGCATTACTTTCCATTCGTTCTACATGATCTTACCATTTCTAAGTCGTTGGACCTTTACTTTACTGGCTAGGTCAGCTTCACTGAACAGCTCGTTCAGCTCTTGGTTGAATCTTCGCCTCCATTCTCCATTTATGCACCCCCGAACAAAAATCACTTGAGGAATTTTTCTCCCTTAGCAGCCCAAAGCGTTCCGATATTATGAAGGCCCATGTCTGCCTTATATGAGGACCTGGATAATTAGGGTCTTATATGGTGACACTCTAGTTGCTCGAAAGCTGACTGTAGTACTCAAGCGGATCCCAGGTATAGATGAAGTTCTTAACTACCTTAAAGTTAAATCTGTCCATACTGACGTTAGTTCCATTACGTCGATGTTTGGGTGTCCTTTCTTGTTAACTTTTGAGTTGTGCACAATCTTTTCAAGAATGATGTTAAAGAAATGCATGACAGCGCCTCGCTATCTGCAAGCTAGGTGTGGAATGAAAAGGTTTATGCTCTTCTGAAGCATCATAGGGAAGATTCCGTCTGGACCAGGGAATTCGTACGGGGAAAAGGAGTGAATGGCCCATTTTATCCTTTCTTCCGTCATAATATCCGATGGTACTAGGGCTTCTGTATGAAACTCTGTTTCTGGACAACGGATATCAGCTACGCAGCCAGAAAAATGAGTATTCACAAGAAGCTCAAGGGTTTCACTACAGGATTCAGTCCAGCTGCCTGTAGGTTTTTTGAGAGATCCTAGAGTGACTGCATTTTTGGTCAATCTCCACAAACTCTCAAATAGTCCACGACTGTCGATCATCTCTGAATAAGATCACGGAACAGTTTAACATTTACCTCATTTGGGTGCCGGGCCACAGAGACATCCCGGGAATTTGCAAAGCCGATGAGCTCGCCAAAAACGGAACACTTCTGCGTTCTGCCTACTGTTAGACAAAGACATAACATAGGAACACCACTTGCTACATGCAAATATCTTCTCAAACAATATGCTCTAGAATCAACAAATGCTAGATGGCCACAGGGTACCACCTGCCTAGCAACTGAACAAATATGGCCAAGCATAGACCTGAAACGATCAAAAGGCTTGATTTCCCTGAGCAAACAAAATATAAGCTCTACAATTGGAGTCATAACAGGACACTGCCTCATAGAAACATGCTTTGAGGCAAGGGGTCGACGCAAACGACTTCTGTAGAAGCTGCATGGACGAGGAGGAAGAGGAAACAGTCCAACACCTTCTGTGTACTGTACATGTCCGGCGCTCTCCAATAGAAAGCATAACTATTTCGGTAATCCCTTCTTCGATAATACCAGTGAACTGGCAACGATCGACACAAAATGTCTCTCTAACGTAATTAAAAGTACAAAATGGTGTGTTTAAGTTCATTACTCTCCCATAAGTAACTTCTTTAGTGGTATCACAATGCACCCTTGAGGTCTAAGTGAGTCAGTAACATCTAGACAGCCACTCCAACCTAACCTAACCTAACCTAAAGCTGAAAAGATTGTTCGTTTGAACGCAGTAATCTCTGGGATTAGTGGTTCGAATGGTATAATTCTCTTTGTGTTGGATAGTCCATTAATAGAGGAAGGCTTAAGGCTACTTAACATTAAGCTGTGACCAAAAGGAGCAAAGAATGAGTAAAAATGTGGAAAAAACTTCAAAAAATGTTAATTTTTCTCCGTTTTGACCCGCTTATCTCAGGAACTGCTTAATCAAATTGAAAAATTCTTTTAATGTTACTGATCCATTTATCCTAAAAGGCTTTAAGCTTAATAATATTTTAAAAAATTAAAAAATTAAAACGGATATAAGAAATCTATTTAAAATCTTAATTTAGTAAGAACTTCTGTTTCATTTTTTGACGAATATTTCTCTGAAATTACTTACATTTTCAATTTTATGATATCAAGTTCGGTCACCAAAATCGTGATCTCTGCAGTAAGAAGGGTCACATTAAAAGCGTATGTTTGTCAGCAGCACAGGGATCCTAAGGTGATATTCAGTAACCAAAAAACATCAGAAGTACAGGCGATTAAAGGCACATGGCCGTGCTGTTAAGAAACAACTGTTCAACTCCAGACGAGTTGTCATCAGCTTGGGAGATGTAGCGAAAGGGCGTAAGATGTTTTTACGCTTAGACAAAAAATGGTACCCCAATTACTTTTCAGGTAGATACAGGGGCTACCACTTCGCTTATTGGACTAGAGAGCTTCAGAGAACTAAAGAACTTGAAATTGTCATCCACAAGTCGTAGTCTGAGGGCATATAGTTATACGCCTATTCCCATTAAAGGCAAAGTGGGTGTCACAGTGCAATGGTGTAACCTGTAACGAGACGAGGCAGCTAACTTTGCTCGTCGTCGACAATAGAAGTGCCTCGAACATAAAAAGACTTGATCGGTTCGAAGCTTTCCAGTTCAAGGTTAAATATCCGAACGAGGAGAAAATTTTGCAGTTATCAAAAGTGCCCCGTGATCAACTCATAAGGCCATCAGAAACGCGAGTAAAGGTCATCAATAACTTTCCACAACCACAACACCTGAAGGATTTGGAAGCTTTCCGAGGTAAATTAAACTATTACAACCAATTCATACCTAATTTTGCGCAGCTAGCGGCACCGCTTAACAAGCTCAAATCTAAAGAAGTTAGAACCTGATTTTTTTATACATTGTTTTCTTCAAATAAATCTCAATAGGTAAACAGAAAATTAACAAAAAATAACAAACACAACAAAAGAGGTCACTCAAATATTAACGACGATGATTGTTTATGATATTATCTTACGTGTCAATTAATGTATCTCCAATCGGAAAACTAGTAAGTACACAAAGTGAATTCTGTTTTCATATTAATCGATAAGATAAGACTGCAAAGTTTTGTCATCAACAATACTGAATGATACCAGACTAGAGCCTAAGGTATTCTCTAAATGAAATCGCACCATCAGTAATGGTGCAGTGCAATAAAACAAGCGTCTTGACCTCGAGTATAGTATAGAGAATGTCTTATTTGGTAAAAATAATATTCGTCATAATTTTGGAGACTTTGATGACTAACTCACAGCAAGGTTTGGAGAGATAAGATAGTGTCATGGCAGTTTTTTGTTAAAACAAATTTAAATATTTTGCTTATTAGTAATAACGACAACAAAACAACCACCGGCACAACAAAGTGATTATCCTTATTGTTTCCGCTTCACATGGCTAGGTGAAAAATTCGATAAGGACAGTGAAATAAAAAATTTGACCTGTGAAACTTTTCGGGGTGATTTAAAGAGTGTTCCGTGTCGAAAGCCATTGGTAGCTACAAGTGAGTTTTTTTTTCGAAGCAAATTCATCATGAGTTCTCTTTAGCAAAATAAAAATAAATCTTCTTAGCTAACAGCAAGGAGCCAAATACGTTGCTTATGTGGAAACAATATCACAAGAAACCCTTAGAAATTGGATGTCGTCTGGTGCGCGGTGAATCTTGTATAAAATACTCTTACATCTACCATAAAGCAGGTATCTTCGACACCTGACGTCACGTCAATTTTTTTGTTAATTTTGTAATCATAAAGAATTTATTTGACCGATTCGTTGTAAAACTTCATCCAACTTTTTTTAAAGAATTTTACTACAGAACTAAAAACAATGTTCTTATTAATTTCTCTAAAAAAATAACATTTTTCTATAAAACATTCAATACTTTTTTTTTATTTTTGAACAGTTGAAAATATAACCTACATGTGTGCGAAAGCGAATGTCTCCAATGGATGTTACACTGAAAAACTATCAAGCGGCCGTGAAGTTGAAGTCTGTGTCTGTGAATCAAGTGCCGGGGGTATGCCTTGCTTTACGTCAACTGCTGAGTCAATATTAGGTCATAGTATTAGAACCGTTGTGTATGCTGCGATATTTTTAACAATATTTTTAGGTTTCAATATTTAAAAATTTAATACTGTTAAAGGTGTAAATAAGAATAAAGCCAATGAAATTTAAAACGTAGGTAGTATTTGGTTTCACTTTTTGATCATCCTAAAGGACTTTTTTTTAATGATGCATGAGAACAAAGGTCTGTTCGCCCTCCATCAGTAACTGGAATACCAAAACTGTCTGCAAGGTTAAGAGGAGATTATGGTTTACATAATCGTCCAACTACGCAAGCAATTGGCAAAATTGTGAAGAAATTTGAAGAGACTGGATTGGTTACAGATATTGTATCGTTTCGCTCGTACCACTGAAAATATCACTGCAGTAAGTGAGATATTGCCGAAGACCCGAAGGTGTCGATTTGTCGTTCTCAGGAATTAGGACTGTCTTACGGCACATTATGACGTATTTTGCATTTGGATCTTCACCTTCATCCATATAAAGTCCAGCTCACACAACAACTGAAGCCAGCTGATCATTCACAACGTCATAGATACGTCGAATGGGTGCTTGAACAGCAGTTGGTGGACGGCGATTTTTCGAACAACATTTTTTTTTCCATCCACAAAAAGTGACTATTCGGTGCGATTGGACCTCACTTCTTCGAAAACGACAATTTAACGACTGTCACCGTCATTTCGGAGCGTTATGATCATATGATATGCCAGCGCTGAAATCTATCCAAGAATCACTCGTGCCAATCGCTGCTTCTTTGGACTTAGAAGGCAATTGAGTAGTAAAGTCCTCTCCCGAGCAACTTAAGTGACACTCTACAAAACCCTCATCTTCCTGGTCCTCAGGTATGGTGCAAAAACATGGACTATGACAACATCGGATGAAAACGCTTTGCGCTGCTTTGAGAGAAAAAATCTTCGAGTGATTTTTGGTCCTGTTTGCATTAAAGGAGAATTGAGACAAAGATTCAACCAAGAACTGTACGAGCTGTACAGCGACACTGACCTAGCCAGTAAAGTAAAGGTCCAACGACTTAGATGGTTGGGTCATATTGAGCGAATGGAAAATAATACTCCAGCTCGTAGAGTCTTCGAATCCAAACCGGAAGGACGCCGCAGATGGGCTTGAGTGGAGCACACAGGTGGTAGAGGACCTGAACCAACTTGGCGTGCGAAACTGGAGACAGCTAGCCAGGGACCGAGACCGAGCTGGCTGGAGAAGTTTGTTGGGTAAGGCCCTGGTCCGACCTGGACTGTAGCGCCACCATGTTTAAGTAAGTAATTGAAGAATACGACTTGAAGAATATGTGGTTTCAACAAGACGGTACCACATGCCGAACAGCTCGAGCGGATATGGCTTTATTGCAAGAGACATTTCCTGGCCACGTAACTTCTCGTCGTCGCTTCGTGGCGGTATCAACTGGCCACCAAGATCACGCGATTTGACACTTTTTGACTTTTTTTGTGGGGTTTCGTGAATGACCGTATTTATGCAGATAAATCTTTAACTCTTGAGTATTTAAAAACCAACATTCGTCAAGTTATTTTTGAGATACCTCCCTATAAGTGTCAAAAAGTGGTCCTTAAAAGATTTGATGCTTGCAACAATTCGAGTTCGATACAGAGGCTCAACTCTCAGAACTACTAAAAATATGGAATTAAAAGATATCACACCAAAAACATAAATGTAAAGAAAGTGCCAAGTTCTCCCGTACAAAAATTCTGCCTAACAAATCAGCAACGAAAAGTAATGAGATCTAAAAGAACGCCAAGTTCTAAGATTCAGCAAGTACTCGTAGGTGTCTTGCAAATGTTTTAAGTGGACTTACATCGAATCAACTATTAGTTTTGAAAGAAATATGTAAACTAATATAAATTAGTTAATTTTTTGTACTTTGCAAGTTTTCCAAACTTTTTTAATAGTAGGTTACTAAGAGAAAACCTGCCAAGTACAAAAATCAACTAATTTACATTTCCACTTAAAACATTTGCAATGCACCTGACTGACTGGAAAATTTTTAATTTTCGATTTTTTCCTTTGTATGTATTTCACGATCTATCACTGTGCCAAATTTCTTGATTCTGCTGCACTCCAAAGTGCTCCATATAATTTAAACTAATAATGTAAAAGTAGTCAGCTACCACGCCCCCTAATTGAAAAAAATGTTCCCTTGTATGTAACACATGACCTATCACTGTGCCAAATTTCAATTTTCTAGGGCAACGGGAAGTGCTTCAGTCAGTTACGGTTTTCGTGATTTTTGGAACATTGTATCTTAGAAACTGCTTATGCTTAATATCTGAAATTTACTGAGGTGCTTCTTCTTGACTAGCTTAACAAATAAGTAGTAGTAGTAGTAGTAGTAGTAGTAGTAGTAGTAGTAGTATGTGTGATTTTATTTTACAAAATTAATATTTCTTTGATTTACATATTTCACAATATTAGAGCATTTTACTGTGCCGTCAGCCCGAAAAAAAGAGTATTATCTAAACAAAGTTTAAATTTACATATATTTTTAAATAAATGGCTTCATTAATTTTTATAATTTAAATAAATTGAAACAGCGTTATCGATAACTATTGATTGAATTTAAAGTTAATATATCAAAAATTAGAAAGCTTCATTCAGAATTTGGTTTCTATATCTTTGTGCAGTTAGGACAAAACTACTAAGAATATTCCATTGATCCATTAAGCACTTCGAGAGTTTCGTTTTGGTTAAGGACGCGTTTTCCCCAATGCACATAACGAATTGACGACAGAACAGGGCAAATCGCTATGAAGTGGAGTACGTTTTCCACTGTTCTATGGTTGCAAAGAGTACACTCCGTGTTTTCTTCAGGGCCATATGGTCGGTAGTTTAACCGTATCAGTTCTCCTCTGGTTTTTAAAAATGGTTGAAATGGTCTTTAACGGATACTGGTCATGGAAATCGTTGTTTTCACCAAGATTGTGCTGCAAGGCCTTATACAAATTACGAGATTCACTCCCTTCAGCTCTTTCCGTAAAGTTCTCGAAGATTTTGACATCGATTCTTTCTAACAATATTTGGAAGGTCGGGTCCCAGTTTCTCCAGTCACTTTCCACTAGCTGAACATTGTGTAGCACCTCCAAACGAGACCATTCTACGAAGAACTGTGACTTCTCTCGGAGCAGCTGTCTAACAATGACGTTTGGCAGTCGATGATTTGGAAGCGCCAACACTTTTTTGATGTAGTTAAGATGCATCTTCAGCGTGAAAATATATAGCTGAGGCACTCCGGTCTCTAAGTGCAGCATATACGTAGGTGTATGCTCAGGGAGCCAGAATATCTTTTTGAGGAAATATCTTAAAAGCTTTTCAACCTCCTCGTACTGTAGAAATCCCCACACTTGACCAGCATAGCATAAGATCGACCTCATCACCGCTTCAAAAACTTTAAATTTTGCACTTGGTGCTACATACTTTTACCCCAGCACTCCCTTCCAGTTGCAGTTGATAGCTTGTTTCGATTCGATTAGTTTTGTCTGCAGGTGCTTCTTGAATGAGAGGTTGGGGGTAATAATAACTCCAAAGTACTTATACTCCTTAACCAAATCCAGTGCAACATTATTCCAGGTCCATTTCTCTTCTCTGGCGTATCTACCATTTCGGAATATCAAAATTTTTGATTTGTCGGTATTGACTGTGAGGTTCCATAGCTCGCAATATATCTTATTATTTATCATCATTTGTAGCATTTGAGGTGATTCCGCTAAAATTAAAATATCGTCCGCATACATAAGCGCTTTGATGTTGATACCAGCAAACATTATTCCTCCGGGAAGATCCGTTTTGATGTCATCTAAGAAAAGAGAGAACAGAAGTGGGCTTAGAAGGCATCCTTGCTTGACTCCAGTCGAAGTTTTAAACCAACTGGACCCTTCATTACCGTTCCATATCGCTGTCATATTGTTTTCATAGAGCCGTCTTAGTACTGTCAACATTTTATGGGAGATTCCAAGGCAGCTAAGCTAAGATTGAATCAAAAGCCGCTTTGAAATCAACGAAAAATGCGTACAACTTCTTTCTCTTGTCAAGATAGGATCTAGCAATGCAGGTTAGGGTGAATATATGATCAACAGTAGAGTATTCTTTCCTGAAGCCTGCCGAAAACTAAGTTAGAATCGAATCGACGGAACCTTAGAGGGTATTTTACAACTGTCATGATTCTGCCGAGATACTTTTGTTATACTGTCGCTATACCTTGCCATTACTTCCCAGGTCAACCAAATTTTGAAGCTGACCTCAGTTCGTTCCTACGGAAGATTCGGGTGAAGACAAGAGAGAAAAGAATCTACTGTAGTTTTGCCTAGAAGGGCCTCCTTATTACAA
>CAKKXW010000352.1:0-29210 GCA_920937365.1 Sphaerophoria rueppellii | reverse complement strand
AAAAAAAAACGTGCAAAGCGAGCCTCTAGGGACCGAAGAAAAAACACTTTCATTATACTTTCCACCCATATGCTGTTTGGTAAACGGATTCATCGTTGTGGGCTTCGAAGGCGGCTCTTTTAAACGTAATTGATTTCGTTCGATCAAGAAAATAAGAATTCCATCAGGCCCCCCTCTACCAACGCCCGCTGAAAGCTATCGTTTTAGTCATTTGAACGTAAAGGACAAAACCCCTTTCAGAAACAATTCCCAATTTATGCAAAATACATATCCTGATTTTTTAGATTCGATGTTAGAAAATAATCGCACGTGCTCTATCAGAGTTGAGGCAGAAGAAAAAGGCCTTTAGCATTACTGTCGCTTTTCGTCTCCGTCGTCATCGCATCGTCGTCGTCGTCCTGTGTGTAATGTGAAAGAGTATTTTTTTCGTCACATATGTGTTCACGTTGAGAGGCAGTATGCGGGATTCCAAATTTTAGACCTAAACGCATAACATGTTAACTGAAAACGATTGAAATACCAACCACCGAAGGAGAAGGACGAACGGATGATGATGATGACGAGGATGACGACGCGATGACAGAACGAATAACGAAAGCCAGAAAGGATACAAATCGATCGATGCCAAAAATGACGACGACACGACGATGACGATGGAACCTAAGATATTTGAAGAGATTATGTTCAGAATGTGCTGGCATGAATTTGGGAGCGTGATTTAGTTGGGAACGTTTTCAAAGACTTTGTTCTTCTTTATGAGACCCTTTTCGATTCCTTTTTTTTTGCTTGTTGGTTGACAATTTAAATCGATTTGGAGGTCGGTGGAGCCGTAAAAACAAAAGAAATTGAGATTACCATACCTTCTTATGTTTTTTTGCTCAAGCTGATAGAAAATAAGCTTCATTCACTCACTAGTACCGTGGATCATGGATTGATTTTAAGAAAGCCTGCATTCGGGCCTTAATCTTAAATATCCTGACGAGGTTGCCTGTATGTCATATGAGGATGCTGGTGAATCAAATACTGCGTTTTGAGTATGTACTCCTCCGCACTTTTTTTGCTGCCCCTCAAGTCGGCGGCATATTTCATTGTCGAGTTTGGTTTGGTACCGAGGCGCAGGAAGTATTGGAGAAACGCATGGTTGGTTTTCCAAAGATTTAAGACCCCCAACGTATTTCCCCTGAGTAATTCTGGTAGAATGTAGAGGCTGTCATGCTGTATGTTATACTTACTTACTTAAAGTAGCGCTACAGCCAGTTGTGGACTTGGGCCTCAATCAACAGTCTCCGCCAATCAGCGCAGTCCCTAGATTGAGGTCCTTTCGACTTGTGTGCGCTGCCTGAGTCGCGGTTTCCTCTCCTTCAACGCCCCTTGAGAATAGCGCCGAAGGCTTCCCGGGCCGGAGCATTAGTGTCAATCCGCTCTAAATGAACGAGCCATCTGAGTCTCTGGACCTTGACCCTTCTGGCTAGGTCCATGTCGTTGTACAACCCGTAAAGTTCGCTGTTATATCTTCTTAGCCATTCCCCTTCAATGCACACTGGGCCAAAGATGACCCGAAGAACTCTCCTCTCGAAACAGCCTAAGGCTGATTCATCCAATTTTGAATCAGTTTCCGTGCTTCTGCACCATACAGCAGGTTTGGAATGATGAGGGTGTAATATAATTTTACCTTAGTTGCTCGAGAGATGGCTTTTCCAATCACGTCGCCCTCTAAGTTTGGACTTTGAAGCAGCGATCGGCAAGAGTGATTCTTCGTTTGATTTCAGCGCTGGTGTTGTTGAACGTGTAAATAACAGAGCCTAGGTAAACAAACTCTTCTACTACCTCGAAGTTGTATTCGTCTATTGTGACATTCTGTCCAAGGCGACCGACGGTGTTGGGTGTCTTTCCTCGAAGATAACATATACTTCACTTTTCCCCCATTTACCGCTAAACCAGTTTTTTTCGCTTCTGTCTCAATTCTCACAAAGGCGCCATTGACATCACGTTGTGTTCCTTCCATTGTATCAATATCATTGCCGTACGCAAGAAGTTGAACAGACTTTTGGAAGATAATGCCTCTGGTGTTGACGGTGGAGTTCTGCACTATCTTCTCAAGAACGATGCTAAGGAAATCGCATGACAGTGCATCGCCTTGTCTCAATCCTTTTTTGACATCGAAAGCTGCTTACCAACCTTGATGGCTCAGTGTGAGCTCTACATCGTCATTTTGCACAAGCGAAAGAGCTTGGCAGGGACGCCAAAACCAGACATAGCTTTGTACGTACAGTTCGTCTCTGTAGATGCTGTCATACGCGGCCTTAAAATCGATAAAAAGGTCTTCGATATCGATTTGGAGTTCATAGGTTTTTTCCAGGATCTGCTGCAAAGTGAAAATTTGGTCGATATTTGACTTTCCTGGTCTGAAGCCACATTGATAAGGACCAATCAGATTGTTGACGAAAGGCTTCAGTTTTTCACATATTACGACAGAGAGGATCTTGTAGGCCAATAACTACAGAGTAATAAGCCTGCTTAAATTAGTCTGTAGTTATTGCAGCTTAGAGGATCTCCCAGGATCGGAAAAACAATGAGGTTCCATCAATCTGTCATGCATTCTGCCGACCATATCTTACAGAACAGTTCCACAGCTAGACCATCCGCTTCAGCGGCTTAGTTGGATTTCAGTCGTGAAATTGCCGTTTTCACATCCTCGATCTGACGCGTCTCATGCTCCTTCTGTTTTCTTCTGAGAAGCCGGCGTTCCTCTCTCTCTTTCCTCCTCTCTCTTTTGCTCGTAGAGCTGACGAGCAGCTCTTGTCCTTCTAGGCAGCGCAACTTTGTATGCCTCCTGCTTGGCTGCATGGACTTGCCTGCATTCTTTGTCATTTTTATGGCTGTGTGAATCCTAGTTCATTAGAGGCGGCATCTCTAACTGCTTTCTGGCAATGTTGCCACTGGTCTTCGATACTTGATGTTGGCGGCATAGGACTCCTTGACCAATTACTTGACGCTCAATCAGAGAAGGATCTGGCGATCTCTTGTAATTGTAGCCGTCCGACGTCGAATTTTCTTGCAACATTTCCTTGTTCTGGCCGTTGCGTTCTCGGGATATTCGTATCCACTACCTTGGCTACGAAGAGGTAGTGGCCGAATCGATGTTGGCTCCTCGAAAAGTTCAACATCTGCAATGCAAGAAAAGTATCTTCCGTCGATCACAATGTAATCAATCTGTTTGACGGTTGATTGATCAGTAGATTTCCATGTTCCTTTATGGATGTTGAGATGTGGGAACCATTTATGCTTGCTACCACAAAATTTCGCCCCGTGCGTCGTAGCAAAATCGATTGTGTCGTGCAGGCTGTGCTTTCCGACTATTAAACCAAAGATGGGGATGTTATAACACCAGGGTAATTCAATAACTCTCTATGAATTGTCCGTTCCGTATAACTTGAGACCCCACTTGCGTAGGGTGTTCATAACCTTTGCTTCAAGGCTTAAGAGTTACCTATACCAGCCTGGTAGTTGTGAACAAGGAAACGAATTGTGAGACGTTTCGAAGTGACTTGACGGTGCGGGCTCTACTCTACTGCAAATTTATGTTTTATTTTTTAAGAATTTTTATTATTCATTTTAAAATTGTGTATATATTCCTGCGAAACCTAGGCTTTTCTGCAGGAGATTGTGTACCATTAATATTTATAATAAAATTAATAATAATAAATAATAAAAATGAAGTGACCTTAATTATACAATATAAGGTTTACAATTTTTAAAGAAGGAATTTAAACAAAAAAAAAAAAAAAAACTAATAATTTTCGTTTAAAAAGTGATATTTCAATTTTTTCTTTCTGTTTTTATAATTTTGTATGACTTTAAGTTCATAAGGTAAGGAATTAATTATTGATGAAACAACGTATTGCAGCTGTCTCTTTCCGTATGTGTTGTAGTGTCGTGGGATCTGAAATACACCTTATGCGCGTTGTCTGGTGTTGAGTTGATGTTGTATTGGTCGAATGAAACGATCGTTTTTATGATATTCTAAAACTGTCGTCATCTTGAAGATTTGCTCAACTTTAAGGACCCGAAAATTGTTTTCAGATTGTTTACTGTTGTTAGCTTGAATTATTTTTTGAGCTGAATTTTGGAGTTTTTGAAGCTTTTTAATGTGAGTTGCTGAAGCGTTTCCCCAAGCAAGTATGCCATACCTCAGCTTTGATTCTAATAAAGAATAATACACTTGCCTTAAAACGTCTTCTGAAGCATGGTACTTTAAGTGCTATAGTGGCATAAATACCCTTCTTTAGATCTGTACGAAGTTTGTTAATGTGTTTGTCCCAAAGGAAATGGCTATCAATGAGAACTCCAAGATATTTGTAGCATTCAACAACTTCGATACATTCAGTAGGTATGTTTGGACAGAGATCATTCTTGAAGTATAACGGCTAATCGGTTTTTTTTAAATGTGGACTTCGGATATGCATAAGCTTTGTTTTAGAAGCGTTTATTACCAAACCGTTGTCGTGGCACCATTGTACAGCAGCGTCAAATTCTTCTTGCATTACCATTGTCGCATAATTCAGAGACCTATCGCGAACAACAATGGCTGTGTCATCAGCAAAAGCGAATGGAATACTTTGTTTAAAAAATCTGAGAAGCACGTTGGTATACAGGATGAATGGAAGTGGTCCCAGTTTTGACCCCTGTGGAACTCCATATTCAACACTCTTCGCTTCACTATACACATCTTTTATCTTGACGCTGAGTGTGAATTATATCACACAAAATAAAACTGATTTCATGTTATTTTATTTTCTTGTTATTCTGAGCAGTTTTCCGTTGTTGAATTTTCATTTGAAGTTCTGGGCAGCTTCCAGGGGCGAACCGTTCGTGCAGTCGCCTACTTTATGCTTTTCCAGTTTTTACCGCTGGTACGCTCCTGAATTCTGTCGATACAATAAATTAGCTGTTAAGCTTCCTTCGCTGGATTATTTGTGTGCGTTGGACGGAATCAAGTTTGAAACCCACAACATACGCGCTGGTGTGCCTCAGGGCTTCGTTTTGTCTCCAATTCTTTTTCTCATTTTCATAAATGATATCTTGTTTGTATCTTCTAATCCAATACATTATTTCGCAGATGATAGCACCCTTAGGTTTTCAAATTCGTTTCCAGACTCATATCCGTTGGACGTACTCTCAAGTATAAGGATCCGTTCTTTCGCCGCATTACACGAATGTGCAACTCTCTTCCACACTCTGTCTTTCCCAATCATTGCAATGTTCAGGAACTCAAGACCAATGTTTTCAACGCTCCCTAATACAATCTTAATGGGTTCACTGTGTTTCAGGTATAATAAGGGTTTAGAAAACCACTTGGGAGAGTGCCATTTAGGTATGTATATTGTACCATTGTATAAAACCCTTTTGCATGTCATAACTTTTCAATTCTCTAGCTTTGATGTATTACCGAGATGTTCCTGCTCTAATCTCCTGAACCATAAAGATTTGTCCCAATCAAACAAAATCATTTTTTTTTTATTTAAATTGCATATGAACTTTCAAATTTGATTTATGTGTCACAACCTCCTACTGTGCTCTATGTCGCATGGTTGACTCTACTTTGAACGTGTATCTGTCGTTCTTTGTAGGTAGAATGACATATTTACAGTTTGAATGTAAAAAAAAATGTATGCTCCTGTTATCCAGCCAAACAGAAATATATGTCAGAACATAGAACACAGAAGCATGTCATTCATTACGCAGGATTTCCTTTACATACGGAATAAAATAAACTATTGACAAGACATTATCCTCTGAAGCGATTTTGTTTACCTTTTTAACGTTTAAAATGTCCCTCGAACTAGGACAGTGAACAAACATTTGTACACAAACGTGTAGCATTTACGTCTTCTCAATAATGTTAGAGAAAAGAGTGTATTTCTTGTTAACTCATAGATGTTTAAGGGATAAATAACTTTTGTTGAAACAAACTCCTTGGTCTTGACTTGAGTTTGATAATGCAAAAAACTCTATGCACAAAAAAGTAAGTATACGCCCTAGAGAACATTATGACAAAACATGACGCCATTGCACTCCCAATTGTTAGTCTTGTGTTTTTACATTGTGTTTTTCGTGATAAATAAGTGAAATGAAGATGATGTTGAGGTTATACAGGAGGGGACAATTTGGGAGTCTTTCCTCTGACTCATTGGGAAAATTAAGCTATCAAGACTGCAGCACATGGTTCTAGGCGAGGTAATGTCTGCTGTTTTATTGGGACTACATGTGATTTTGCGCAAAGTAGCCTGTTGGTACATAGTTTGTTGGTCTTGATAAGATGAACGCAAATGCACAGCGACTTCATAGACTCATTCTGACGCATCTACGAAGGTGTAAATCTGAATAGACGGGAACCCTTTGAATACGTGTCTGGGGATTTTTTTTTTTGATTGAGGAAGTATTATTCTTATGAGACCACATAACTGGTTTTTTTTGAATTGCCAAAAGAGTGGCTATGTTTTAATTTTGCAGTCCCTGTCTTAGTTGAAGCCAAGGCAGATACGTCTTGGTTCTCAGTCGCGTAGCAATTAGGGATGGTTTAGACACCATTTTCGAAGATTAAAACCAGATTGACCTCAGTTGATTTTGAACTTCGTTTGCATGAGTGATTCGCTTATGCAATCTGCAAAAGTCTTCTTACAAGATCTTCTTTCCGATTTTCCGATTGGATGCATTATTTTGCTAATTAGGGAGTGACTGAGGTTCCGTAGAAACGGTTTTGAGTTTGTAGAATTTAACGCCTTCTAATGGCTGCCGTCTTCAAACTGTTGCTATCTGGTTAGATGAGTGATGAAGAAATGGTGTTTTGGGATGTTGGCTGGATTGAGTTGCTACATTTAAATGGGGAGCACTATTTTTGGCCGCAGATCAAATCATTTTCAACGAAATCTTCCAAATTTGATAAAATTTCGCATAACGAAATGCCGAATTCTTAAAATATCTTCTTTTTAAAACTCGCATTTTCAAAATCTCGAAACACAAAATCACTCATTTTTTGAGAATATCTCGAATGCGTGTATCTTGCACTATCGAAATCTCGGAAAACAAAATCTCGCACTTAAAAAAAGGGTCAATAAGAAAATTTTAATAAGAAAGTTTAATAAGAAAATTTTAAGATGTCTTTTTTTTACTATTAATATTATTAGTTACTTACTTACTTATCCGGCTCACAATCCATGAAGGATCTCAGTCTGAGATACTGCAGCCTTCCAGCGTGAACGTTCCCTTGCATGTATTCTCTAGTCGCAGAAACCAAGCGCTCTGGCATCCGCAGTCACTTTGTTCTTTTACCGTACGTTCGGTCTTCTTTGTCGTTTTAACTGGGGGGCTGGGATGAGAAGACTTTTTTGTCTGGAGCGTTGTCGTCCATTCGCTCGATATGGACAAGACATTGTAGTCGTCTTTTCTTGGGCTTCTGGACTACATCCACATCTTGGTACAGCTCATACAGTTCCCGGTTGAACCTTCTTCTCCATTCGCCACGTGCGTCGCATACGGGACCGAAAATCCGTCGATGAATTTTTCTCTCGAAAGTGCGCAGTATCAATTCCCTTTTTTTACTTATCGTCCAGCACTCGGCGCCGAAGAAAAGGATTGCTAAAATCACTCTTTCGAGTGTGGAGTTTTGAACCCAGTTGTTCGGCCAAACCGGAGCAGCAGCGGTTCGCTAGGGTAATTCTTCTTCGGATCTCCACCAAGGTGTCATTTGTGGAATTGATGTTTGTTCCAAGGTAGGTGAACTCCTTAACTACCTCGAAATAGCTGCTACCAACAGTGACGTTTTGTCCTCATTCACTT
The DNA here is from genome assembly GCA_920937365.1 of Sphaerophoria rueppellii. Taxonomy (NCBI): domain Eukaryota; kingdom Metazoa; phylum Arthropoda; class Insecta; order Diptera; family Syrphidae; genus Sphaerophoria; species Sphaerophoria rueppellii. The sequence goes on along the minus strand of CAKKXW010000352.1, from coordinate 21,371 downwards.
CAAGACCAACGAGTTTCGCCTGTTCTTCAATCGCTGTGAAGGCCTCAGGCACAGCTCTCTTGATTGATCGATGATGTTCATTTCGTTCGCATAGACTAGGAACAGGGGTGACTTGTTGAGGATAGTGTTTTTTGTGCTCACACCTGCCGTGCGCACTATCTCCTTGTCTAAACCCTGCACATGTTTGAAACTTGGATGAGCTATTACCCATTTGCACACTGCACTGCGTTTTGTTAAGCTATCATATGCAGCTTTAAAGTCGATGAAAAGATGGTGGGTTCCGACTTGAAGTTCGTTGGTCTTTTCCAGGATCTGCCTCAGTGTGAATATTTGGTCTATCGTTGTTCTGCCTGGCATAAGGCCACACTGTTACGGATCGATTATTGTGTTGCTCACACAGTACGTTGGATAGGATTTTGTATGCAACATTAAGCAGGTATATGCCTCAGTAGTTCTTGCTTATAGACCAGTCAGTGGACATGAATTCTTCCTCCCACACTTTGTTGATGATCTGGTGCATGCGGTTCATCAAAACACCTCCTCCATATATAAAGAGTTGCGTAGGTATTCCATCCGACCAGGCAGACTTGTTATTGCTCTGTACAATAAATATTTTTAATTCAGAGTATTCCTGAGGCATGCTTTTGGTTAACGCCATAAGAAGCCCCAAATAAAGTTTTGCTTCGGCCTTATATCGCCTTGACTAGGCATTAAATCCCATGTACCATCGAGACTAGAAAAATTATCCCACTGTAGGTATCGCTTTGACTAGGGATTGAATCCCATATACTGTTGTTGCTAGGGGAATACCCCACCGTAGACTCGCCTAGACTGCGAATTAGATCCCAAACTTTCCGTCAAGGCTAGGGAAGTTATCCCATTGTAGTATTAGTAGCACTATTATTGTTCTGATTAGAGAGAAGCCCATGCACTGTCGGAACTATCCCACCGTTAAATTCCTAGAATTAGGTTTTGCATCCCATCCGCCGCCGCCACAAAAAATTAGTACTATTTCCTTTTCCAAGCAGTAGTAAGACTCGCAAGTAAAAAATTTGCGATCTAATGACATTCGGTCATTCGACAGGCATCGACTGCGAATAACTGTTCGGATGGTTCGGATTGTTTTGTTGTTCCCTTGCTTTTGGATTGTCCCAGTTTAAGCCTTCCCATTTATTAGTTAAATCCCGTTTTAATTTTGGTTCATGCTGAAACATAAATAAAATATAATCGCGCGCGTATGAATAAATATTTAATTTTAAATGCGAGATTTTAAACTTCAGGATTTTAGTCTGCGAGATTTTAAGATTGCGGGATTTGAGGAAGCTAAATTTTGTGACTGCGGGATTTTGAGATTAAAGTTTGCGAGATTTTGGGAAAAAGATTTTAATCTTCGGTCTTTCGAATAAAACTCATGTCGATGTGTCCAAAATGTTCACGTAATCATTCCTAAATGTTGGACTTTTACTAAAGTCTTTTTATTTTTGACAAAAAACGGCTGAGTGCTTCTTGTCTTAACTCTTTGGTCACTCGAGGTTTCGTCATATTCTTGGATCCTTGAAAAGGCCGGCTATTTTACCAGATTTTTTCAGCTGTAGGCTTTGATCTTGGTTTCTCCTGATACTTTGCTAAGGAGATACAACCTCAATCAAACGATTGCAGTCTGGGCAACCTCCACATTTAGCGGAGGATTTCTATAGCCTCATGGCTCATCACAGTCTGCACCTCCGGTAGAACATCACAAGTCCATGATTGAATCCGGTATACCAAATATTATGCAGACTGTTCAATATCACTGGTTCAAGACAAGTCTAAATTGCTTGTAAAATCTTGACAGAAAGTCAGTGTCGTGCTTCATTTTCATCTTGTTAGGTCTGAAAAATGGCCATACCTGGCACTTGGGAGCCCGTTTGCTACTTTCGAGAAGCCAATGCATCCATAAAATGGACAGATTGGTATAGTATTGTGATTGTATAGTTGTGGCGTCATTAGAAATTTGTGCTTGAAATGAGACAGGCTTTTACCTTCTGTGGGAATTGCAGGGGCTTTTTTAAAAAACAAATTAAGGACATGTGCTATGCCACACAGCCCATGTCACAACCATGAACACAAAAAGAAAAATTAAAGCGCTTAAAGTTACTTCGAAACCAGCCAGAGCAGCCATTTGATTATTGTTTTGTTCCAAATCGAACTTCGAATCGACTTTAAGGCCGCGTTTGGTAATGGCCTATCTACAAAATTGGATGAAAAGGCTGCTTCGAGAGAAAAGGTCTTCGGGTGTGCATTGATGGCAAAGGGAGAAAAAGATTCAACAGCCAGTTTAACGGGTTGTACAGCGACTAGGGCCTAGCCAGTAAAGTCAAGGTCCAACGACTCAAATGGCTTGGCCATATAGTGCAGATGGACCCCAATGCTCCACCAGGAAAGCCTTCGGCACCATTCCTGGGGAATAAGCAGTAGAAAAAGATCTTGACTCAGGTTGCGCACTCAAGTTGAAGACGACCTCAAACAACTTCAACTGCGGAACTCCTGGCTTGCGAGGATAGTTGGTTTAGGTCTAAGTTGACAACGGTCAGCAATTATGCTATTGCATCTTTAAATAGAAATTTGTGTTTTTTGCACCTTTCGTAGAGATTCAGGACAGGCGTCGCTAAATCTGTCCAAATCTAATGTCTGGAAAAAATGTTTAATTTCAATGTCATAACCACAGAGGAGGTATACCTAGAGTCGCAACTCAAGGCATTTTGCTCTCTTTCGACCTAAAAAATTAAATTTGATAAAATATCCACATCAATGCGAATGCGTAGGTTTCTCAATGCATTTTAAATCCCAGTGGCAAATTTAATCCTTGGTGAAAAATTTTGGTGAAAAGAGCAAGGAATTCATTCCACACTTTTAAGAGGAAAAATAAAGAAATGATTTCATAGGAATAAAGTAATGCCCTTTTTCATCTGTACAATTTCTCTGTTCTATTAACGCTTTCGTTTCTTCGCATACCTAAACATTGTGATTTCAGTAAGGAAAAGTCCTGCACAGCTTCACGAGTTCGCAATAATTGGCATTGAGCACTGTGTGTTGTATTCATAAGAAGAAGAATAAACGAAAAAGAAACAAAAATATTGCCTAGCTACTAGCGCAGCTGATAGTTTTTTATTTTCTTTTAAGGGTGGAAATGACGTACAAGAATCCGTGTACATAAACATTATGTACTTTCAACTTTTATTGCTCGAGGACGACGCGACGACGACCGGTGACGAAGCAATGGTTTTGGTTTTTTCCGCTATTTTTCTCTGTGATCGTTAAAAAATGTTTTTTTTTTCTATGTTCAATCAGTGCAATCGAAATCTTAGTTAAAGACAGTTGATGTGAATTCTTCACATCAGTGTAAGTTATTTTTAAAGGTGAATTAATAATAATTAAACAGCACAGGAGAAAACATGAGTGTAAATAGGTATTTATTTTCGATGTACATAGAAATGAAATTAAACTAAATATCTAAATATTTTTAAAGGTATTCTGGAATCTGGAGTGTGGAGCAACTTAAAAGGAGTCGTTTAGCGGCAAACAATTGAAAGAAACAGTAGAAGATCTAGATTATTATTTAAAACAATATTGTGTTCTTTCCAGAAATATTTCAATAAAAAAAATGTATGGATTTGTTTGTATATTTACATTTGGTAGTGTCCGTAGCTTAGTGGTTAGGTGCGTTGGCTGCTAAGCAGAACGTCGTGGGTTCGAATCCTCCTCGGGCCCAAAGTTTTTATTTCATCTTTCACGGACACTGCCTCTTGCGAAGAACTGACAAAACTTCCAAGAGTATCATCTGTCATGAAAAAGTGCTTCTCAACTTTGCCGTTCGGAATCGGCGTAAAATTGTAGGTCCCCTCAATTCTTCACACGCACCTATAGAATTGTTGATGAGAGTAAGCCACTTAAGCCTCGGCTCTTCAAGAGCTGTCGTGCCACTCTATTTATTTATTTATTTACATTTGGTGGTTTTTGATTTCACAGCTGCATTTTCATAATATTTTTCAGTCATGAAAAAAGTAGTGGAAAATTCAACTTTCGAAAAAGGGATGAGTTCACCAATGAATTATCATTTAATATTTCATCGGAGTTAGAGAACAAATGAAAACACAGAATACTTTTATTCAATTATTTCACTGATGCATATTCACCAAGAAATTCACTTGGTGAACTCCAATGACAGCCCTGTGTAAATTTCACCAAATGATTCACCTTCAAATTCATGAGTGAAGCTTCCATTCCTTGGTGAATCGCATGATGATTCCTTGGTGAAAATTGGGAAATTTGCCACTGGGATGGAGTGAACCAATACATAAGCATTGATATGGAGTTACACAGATTCACGGACACAAGAAAAGAGAAGGTGGTTTTTAAACAAAAGAGAACGAGTTGCGACTTAAGGTAATACCTCCTCTATGGTAATAACAACAATTAAATGAACATATCTTCAAAAGAACGATTGTTAATCTATCTTAATCTACGTTACTTTGTAAAAAAACTTCAAGAACAGAAGAGTGATGCTGATCAGGATCACCGATGATTTAAGTTCCACAAAGGATTCACTTAACAATAAAATCACAGCAAGACGCTTTCTTCCTTTGAAACCTCTTTGATATCAGTTATTTACAGGACATGCATTTTAAAGCAGAAACATCAATCGAGGACCCTTAACGTCACTGAAAGCTTTCAATTCTGCACTTGCAACTTTGTGTGTCTCGTAAACAGGGTCCTTCAAAAACGTTACCTAATTCAATTCCAAGTTAAACGAGTGCGAAAACTACAGATTACCTTTCCCTAGTTCCTTCTTTTCAAAGAAAAAATGAAACAAAGTATAAATCAAACAACAAAACAGCAACAACAACATCCAATCAAGACTGAGGTAGGTACCATCTCGTTCTAGGGAACATTCTGCTCGAATTTACGGAGGTGCGTTCCTTTCATTATTGGAGATTGTTTAAACAAACGTTCACCGTACACGTATCCTTTGTTAAGTCTTTTTTCCATCTTTCTCCTTCTGAACCAGATTTTATGTGTTTACTTGCAAAACAAAAAAAAAAACATAGTCACACAAACACAATTCACAGAAGGAACTTATATCTGGAGTGAAGTAGAAAAACAGCAAGGTACCGCCAACTACGAACATGACAGCTCGTGAAAAAAGGGAGCTGCAAGAAAAAAAAGGAACTATTTAGAACATGTGGTTGTGCCAACATTGGCACATCGTGTCGTCAGAAGCGGGTTGATCTCCTCCTCAAAACTGGAAACTCTCCGCCGTTCATCGTCGTCTTCATCTCTGTTCTGCATTTTTATATCCATTATCCTTTGAATGCGCATATGAACAAACACACTGACACACACACAAATCCAAACTTAGACTTGTTTGTTTTCAGCTTGTTATCCGTTTTTATTTGCTATTCTGATTCTGATGCTCTTAATTAGGAAAGCAAGCAAAAATCAGACACAAAACTGATGAAAAAGGATAACGAATGGAGATTGAGTTAGAATATAGAGGAGTCATGCTGTTCCTCGTTTGTCGTACAAACGAAGAAGCTCCAGAAAAGATCGGGTAACTAGGTATACAGAGTTGGTTTTTGCTCTATGGGATGGTAAGCATTTGTGTATTTTGTCTGATGGTTTAATGTTAGCAAGCATCATGCATAAATAACACATATTTTTTTTCTATGTGAACTGGCACTGGTTGGGTTGGTCCTTGGTCCTGGTCGGTTTCCTCAATTTATATTCGGTTACATGGAATTAAAAATAGAAAACAAAATTGTTTTTTTTTTCTTGGTTTTTATTTTGTGAACTCATTTCAATGTAACGAAGAAATGGCTTCAATCAGCAAAGGAGAAAAAAAGACGAAACACGTGCCGTTTAATTTTACAGGTTGTATAAATGGTCTAATTTGGAACAGCAGCGAAGTGGAGGACCTGCATGTAACCTAGACAACCCCATGTTACGGATTAAAAGGCACATTTTCGTTAAAAAGTTCTCTTGATTGTTTATTGAAATATTTTTTTTTTTTTACAGACAACTCCATTTTGACTGATTCCTGAACTAGCCAAACCGGCAGACGGTCTTTTGCCACAAGAACTATTTCTATTTCTATTTCTATAGTGCTACGGTTCTGATAATCTGGTGACCTACGAGCCTTACTTGGCATGCTTGCATACGCACGGCTAGGTGACGTCGGATTGGGGAGTAGTTCTTGCTAATAGGCAGCCAGTCGCACCAAAGGAAAACTTTCTTCATGCCAAGGTTTATATAAACTTCCTGACAGCAGACGGACATCTTCTCTTACCTCACCAATTTCTACCGGCGACAGGTGTTGGAGTCGCTCAAGGTCTCTGTTTCCCTCCCTACCTGCTTACGCAGACGCCTTGACAGTTCATGTACCTTGTTGAAATTCTATTGAACTGTCCCTAAATTTACTTTCTAGGTTACCCTACACAACATTCAATTTGGCGTCACAACTTCGCCCACTCACCCCCATAATCTCTTCAACTTAAAACATTTCGATTTTAAATGTACCGATTTTATCCAATAATTGTTGATTTTGGTTTCATAACTTAAGAAATTGATTTCCGTGCATGTAAATGTATAGCAGATAGGTATAAATTTCGATTTTAATGTATTTCAATTTTAACTTATATAGCATAATTCTCAATTGTAAGTAGATAGTTCAAATTTTTTTAATTAGTTAAGTTAGAAAAATCTTCAATTTTAAATAGGCAAATAAATTAAGTAAATAATGAAATAATAGCAAAGCCAAATATGTCAAAAAAAACTAGTGGTAGTTTGGCCTGTGAAAGAGAGAAAATGTAACTGTTTAATTGGTCGGAGACTTACCACTTACGGGGATCCTGTGCACATATTCCAATGGGTTCCACTTGAGAGAACATTCTGAGTTTGAATACAGCTCACCGCCAAACCAACTCTATCACTATGATTTTTTTTCTTACTTTTTTCTTAAGAATGAATATAAGGCAATTAAACTTGAATTTAATTTACAACTATACTTTGCATGCAATCACTATTATTAAGCTCACTCTTTCAATTTCAGTTTTTTTCCACACACTATGTATTCTTTCTTATTTCTTTCTTCTTATGCTTACTTTAAACTTATTCTCCTTTTTTCTTATTTTAAATTTTACCGATTTTTTTTCTCTTAAAGCTTTTTTTTTTTGTTTTTCTGGCACCTGATGAATAGGTATGTACGTTAAATTAACGGCCCACGTGACGCTTTGACACGGAACCAAGGTGACTTGTAACCCCCTTTCTTTCATCGCACTTTACCGCACCGCACGTGGCTTGATCGGGGCTTAGCGAGCCGATTGGTTTCGCAATCTCTAATTGACTGAGTTGAGCCTAGGTTTCCTATACGGGTGCTGGCACTTTTGACTTAGTGTTTCGCTCAGAGAAGGATGCCGTTACTCAACTGGAAGATGAAACGAAAGCGCTCCAGTTATAAAATTTGAAGCGAAAAACTTGGCCTTGGCCTTGAACTTGAGATTTTTTTTTTCGCTTTCTCTTCTTCGTCGTTCTTCTCTAAACTTGACAAGGAAAGACCAGGGTACAGGTGCACGTGGTGCAAGTGTCAAAAATCCGATGGTTGTGTGCTCCGCACAGAAGCGTCTAAGTGATTGAGACATACGTAAATTGGGATTAAGCCTTTTTTATTGTCGCAGAGAGAGTAAGATATGTTTGGTTTCAGGGAATTTATAGGAATTACCTTGTGAGACTCGCAGGCTTGCTTGGATTTGCTTTAATATAACTCAAGTTAAGACTTCTTATGTCTTAATTTTGTTTTTTCCTGACCACTTGTTTAATTTATTTTTGTTTTAATCGTATGAAGGCTCCAAAAGAAATTATAGTATTAAACTTTATTCTAAAAAAAAGAACTTTTTTATAAACTTTTATATATAAATAGATTTAAATACCTGAGGAGAAGGTGTTACTAGCCTGGTGGTCAAAAGAAAAAGACCTTTCAAAATTGTTTTGTCGGAAAGCTACTCCTACGATGTAGTTGGCACTCACTGTTTCCTGAGTCCATTCAGTGACTTAAACGAATTGGTTCGAACCTCGAATTCCATACGCGTATTGCGTACTCAAGAAACAGGGTGCAACAAAATATTTTTTTTTTTTTGTGTTCGGATAATATGGTTTAGATTTAGATTCGTAACAATAGTATGGTTTAAAATGGTTGTATTTACAACGTGCGTGTGTATTTTCTTACTATCTTAATGTGGCGCTACAGTCCGTTGTGGACTTGGGCCTCAATTAACAGCCTCCGACAGTCAGCTAGGTCCCCAGCTAGCACTCCAAGTTGATTGAGGTCCTCTTCCATCTTAGGTGCGCCACCTCAGTGGCGGTCTCTCCTACTTCTACGTCCCTAGGGAAAAGTTTCGAAGGATTTCTGACCTGGAGCATTGTTGTCCATCCCCTATAAATAACCGAGCCATCTGAGTCTCTGGAACTTGAACCTTCTGGTTAAGCCAGTGTCGTTATTCTTCACTGGTAGGCATATGCATATAAAAAAACATAAACATAAAAAACAATATTTGAATGTGATGTACACAAAAAGCAGTGAATCAGTTATGTGTTGAAGGATTTCAATTTCCAAGTGAGGTTGAAAACGATTCAGGTTTGGAAAAAAGAAACAAGAACTAGTTAGCATTGAAACAATGGCATGGTTAAGTTGTGTAGACTGGTATCGTTACCCCACAAAATCACGTTGTTTCGGATGGCTACAATCGCAAGAAAACGATAGATCCTTCTCTGATCGAGTGTCAAGTAACCAATTTAGAAGTCCTATATGTGGCCAACATCAAGCAACATCGAGTACTGAAGACCAGTGGGAACATTGCCAGAAACCAGTTAGAGCTGCCACCTTTAATGAGCTTGGTTTCGAAGAGCCACCAAAACGAAACCCCCGGTTTGATGAGGAATGCAGGCAGGCCCATGCAGCCAAGCAGGAGGTTTACAGAGCTGCGCTGCATAGAAGGACTAGGCCAACTCGTGAGCTCTACAAGCGAAAGAGGATAGAGAAACGCCTCCTTCTCAGGAGCAAAACGAGGGAGCATGGGAAGCGTCAGATCGAGGATGTTGAAAGAGCCAGCAGAAGCAGAGTCAAATAGCTGGCTCAAGGTCATCTCTACATGGACCGATGTAGAGATAAACAAGGAAAAATCATAGTAGAATCGGAGTCGATGCTGGGGATTTAGAAAAACCATTCTGTAGACTGTATAACGGCGAAGACGAATAAAATCCCGTCGTCACGATGATAGTCAACGATACCGTGAACCCGACTTATATATCCAGAGATATGACATTCAACGAAGTATATAACGAATGCACTAAAGATGTAGATACTATTTAGTTTCCTATTCAATTTTTTCGCGACAAAAACCAAAAAGAAATCAAAGAATACCAATACCAGCCAGAACCGTAGAATGAAACAAAATCAAGAAAAAGATCAAGACGAAGAAGAAGTTCAAACAGAAGATCCGACTCACCAAGAGAGAAGCGAGATTGAAGAAGAACAATCCGCAAAAATCGAAATAAGATACCAAGAAAAAGAAGGCGAAAGTGAAGGAGACCAATACGAAGATTGCAAGCAAGAAGACTCAAACTTAACACCAATACGACTAAGAGATCGAACCAAGCTTAACAAACAAAAAATACTAAGATGCTAATGTCATCGAGCAAAAACCAGATGCCTGGAGATTTGGAAAGATCACTTCTGTAGACTGCATAACGGCGACGACGACCAAAACACCGCTGTCAGACAGAGCCTTTCATCGGATAGACGATAATCAACAGTTCCGTGAACCTGACCTAGAAGGCGTGAAAACCGCAATATCACGGCTGAAATCCAACAAAGCCGCTGAAGCAGATTGTCTAGCTGCTGAGTTGTTCAAAGCAGTAGGCGACGAGCTAGATAGGAGCATGCACCAAATCATCTGTAAGATATAGTCAGAGGATTGCATGCCCGATGAATGGAACCTCAGCATTGTTTGCCCGATCCTGAAAAAGGGAGATCCTCTAAACTGCGCCAACTATAGAGGAATAAGTCTACTAAACATCGCCTACAAGATCCTCTCTGCCGTAATATGTGAACGTCTGAAGCCTTTCGTCAACAATCTGATTGGTCCTTATCAATGTGGCTTCAGGCCATGAAAGTAAACCACCGACCAAATTTTCACGTTGCGGCAGATCCTGGAAAAGACCTATGAACTCCAAATCGATACCCACCACGAAGTATATGTCTTTGAGGAAGGACACCCAACACCGACGGCTAGGATAGAACGTCACAAAAGACGCATACAACTTCGAGGTTGTAGAGGATTTTGTGTTCCTAGGCTCCGCAAAAAACATGGGCAGCGCCGAGATCAGACGAAGAAGAACTCTTGCTAATAGCTGTTTTTTGGGCTTGGAAAGCAATTGAGTGGAAAAGCCCTATCTCGAGCAACTAAGGCAAAATTATACAACACCCTCATCATCCCAGTCCTGCTGTATGGTGCAGAAGCATGAACCTTGACAAAATCGAATGAAAGTGCCTTAGGCTGTTTTGAGAAGAAAGTTCTTCGGGTCATTTTTTGCCCCGTGTGCATTGTGCGAAAATGATATAACAGCGAACTTTACGGGTTGTACAACGACTTGGAACTATCCAGAAGAGTCAAGGTCCAGAGACTCAGATGGCTCGGTCAGCTGGAGCGGATGGACACCAATGTGTCCGGCCCGGAAAGCCTTCGACACTATTCCCGATGGACGTAGAAGGAGAGGACGATCGCAACTCAGATGGCGCACTCAAGTCGATGCGGACCTCAATCGACTTGGAGTGCAAAACTGGAGACAGCTAGCTAAGGACCTGGCTGGCGGAGACTGTTGATTGAGGCCCAAGTACACAACGGACTGTAGCGTCACCTTAAGCAAGTAAGTAAGTAAGTAAGATTATGTTCCACATATACAGAATACCTTCAGTCTTGACTTCTGAAGACCCGGAAGATTATGATGAAGCTTTGGAGAAAGAAGAAAAAGTACAGTGGAGAATTGGGGCTATCATAAATTGTTTATTTGCTGCTGTGTTTCTGTTTTAAATGAAATTGTTTTTGTAATACGCTATAAAAAATCGAATAAATGTTCATTCCAAATTTTTTGATCGCGTAAGAATTAACGTATTTAAGGGGATACATTCAATAAAACTCCTTAGTGAATCTTCTATAGGGCTACTACGATATATTAGGAGTCCTGAAAAATAAAAATATCAATAACTCAAATTAATCACTTATTTAATGTTCTTCTCAAATTCTTTGACGGAATTCATATTCCTTCTAGTTATTACTCTAATCTCGATCTTCTAATGCCTGATAATTGCATTGAAGTGCTTTAATGGCAATCCTGTATCACTGCCTCAGTCTTTTACCTTGGGGGCGTATTGAAGACGCTTTGGCGATAGCGGCGAACAACTTCACAACTTTTTTATCACCAACAGGACACCAATAAAGAACATAACACGCTTTGTCTTTTTTTGAAATTCGAAGCACATCTTTATCGATGGGGAGTTATTTTGAAGATTCGCACTCTCTCACCGCGCTCATCGATAGGCACTCGAAGAAGAAATGGCAAAGGAGGACAACAGCCGAACAAAGAGCGAATGACAGAAGCTAATTTATTATTTATTGCGGTAAATATTAATAAATGGGCGATTTGTTTTCATTAGACAGCCAATGCCGGTTGTTTCGTTGGAATTCGTGATGGAGCGACTTTCGTGTCTTAGGATATGGAAGATAATTCAAGAAAGGGCGGATTTGGAGGGCGGACAATGTGTGCCTAGGGGTTTGGATATTTTCTTGTTCACGTAAACATCAATAATGGAGAAGTGGTATTGGTGAATATTTGTTTCATACTGCGGTGGAGTTATGGGAATTTATCTTTTGTCTTCTGTGCAGGAGGTATCGGATATGACAACATTTTGAGTTTAATTCAAGAGATTTGAGATGGCATCTCTTTTTGAATCCAAAAACAAGAATTTTGTTACCATTTCCAATATTAAAAAAAAAAAATACAATCGTGAAGAAGACATTGGCATTGACATTGACTTTGCAGTACTTCGCACAAGTATGTAACGAAACATAGCAGCACTGGCGACTGAGGCCGTGTCGGCTGGGAAAGAACATGACATTAATACTTCAAAGAGAGACAGATAGACACATAAAAAAATCAAATATGACAGTTACCTACGTGGCACAGAGGTAGAGACTTAGATTTATATTGTCTCGTGTTATCGCACAGGTTGCCTTAGATAAGCTTGCGATTTTTGTAGTAAAATAATGCTGTCGAAGCTGGAGCTTGGATCCGAAGCGTCGTAAAACTTACTTACTCACTTACTTAAGGGGGCGGTTACAGTCCGTTATGGACTTAAGCCTTAATTAACAGTCTCCGCCAGCCAGCGCAGTCCCTAGCTAGCTGTCTCCAGTCATAAAGCAGGACTGGGATGCTGGAACAATGGGATGATGTACAGTCTCACCTTAGTTGCTCGACAGAGGGCTTTTCCACACAATTACTAGCCTAGTCCAAAGAAACAGCGATTATCAAGAGTTAATCTTCGTCTGATCTTACTGCCTTACTGGTGTTATTGCTCGGAGCCTAGGTAGAGAAACTTCTCTACTACATCGAAGTTGTATGCGTCTAATATGACGTTCTGTCCGAGCCGTAGGTGTTGGGTGCCCTTCCTCAAAGACACCATTTTTGCCCGGCTTCTGTCTCAATTCTCACAAAGGTGCCATTGACATCACGATGTGTTCTGCCCATTATATCACTATCATCAGCATGACCGAACAGATTTTTGGAAGATAGTGCCTCTGATGTTGACGGTGGAGTTCTGCACTATCTTCTCAAGAACGATGTTAAAGAAATCGCATGACATTGCTTCGCCTTGTCTGAATCCTTTTTTGACATCGAAAGATTCCGTAAGCTCAATGTCAACCTTGATGGACCAGCGTGAGTATTTTAACAGAAGCGAAGGAGCTTGGCAGGGACGCCAAAACTAGTCATAGCTGTAAACAGTTCATTTCTGTAGATGCTGTAATACGCGGCTTTAAAATCGATGAAAAAGTGGTGGGTATCGATTTGGAGCAAATATTGTTTTTCAGAATATGAAGCCCCGTTGAAAAGAACTGATCAGATTGTTGACAAAAGTCTTCAGACGTTCACATATTACGGCAGAGAGGATCTTGTAGGCGATGTCAAGAAGGCTGATTCCTCTGCAGTTGGCGCAGTTTAGAGGATCTCCCTTTTTCAGGAACGGGATAACAATGCTGAGGTTCCATTCATTGGGCATGCATTCCTCTGACCATATCTTACCGATGATTTGGTTCATGCTCCTATATGTAGCTCGTTGCCTGTTGCTTTGATTAGCTCAGCACCCACGAAAGGCTGCTGCCTAACGGTGTGATTTTGTTTGTGGTCATCGTTATTAGTCTACAGAAGTGGTCTTTCCCTGCATTGACTGCGATTCTACTATGATGTTCTCTTGTTAATCTCTGCAGCCATCGATTCTTGCTTGATGATCTGCTGTCTTACCTTCCGATAAAACCTCCGAACTTTATCCTTGCTGTTGGCTCTCTCAACATCCTCGATCGGACGCTTCTTATGCTCCATCTTTTTTCTACTGAGAAGTCGGCGGTGTTCCTCTCTCCTCTTTTGCTCGTAGAGCTCACGAGCAGCTCTTGTCCTTTTACGCAGTGCAGATCTGTATGCCTCCTGCTTGAACACCAAAACCTTCTTTTGGCAAACCAAAACCAAAATGTTGTTTAAAGAAACCCTCATCATTCCAATCCTAATTTGTGGTACAGACGTTTGGACTTTTTAAAAAACGGATGAAGTAAAAGTTTGACTTCATAATGGAAAGACTTAACTAATGGAATACTGGTGCAGCTATCTCCGTAGTTTTCCGGTCTGAATAACTCATGTCATTTTATCTGGTCTTCGGAATATAGACTTTGCAGGCCTTCTTGAATTGTTTACATGTGACTACGTTACAGTTTCCAAAAAACAATCGCTTGGTATTGTATTATGAAATGTCGTCTCAACTATAAACAATTATTGGATTTAAATATAACTCTCAGCCCTACGATGCACTGTTGACCCAGTAAGGTAGTAAAGTTTTTTCGTAAGTGTTCAAAGAAAAACTTTTACAATTTATTGGAAACGACTAAAGTCAACAGTTCTCATTGTCCTGTCACGTGCAATTGTTTTTGACTTTGTAGCTTCGAGAACAATTTGCTCTAATATTTTCTTTAAAATCTTGTCCGTTTTTCCCTAAACTCGTACTCTGTCTGATATGCTCTTGAGATAAATCTGAACCTACAGAAAACACTGAAAAGTATTCGAGATACTTGCGACGAATTATTGTCTCAGAACTTAAAAAAACCCTTCAGATCTAGCAGTTCGATAATTTGGTGCGTTTGGTTCCTTTAGCACATCTAACACAATCTGAATAGATGACCATTGATAGGTGACATTTAAAACTTATATACCAACTTCCATGTCCTGTTCCGCTTTGACTCCCGACAGGTTTGTTCTTCCCCCTTTGGTGTGTTTGTTTGTTTATTTTTTTTTTTTAATTTCTTTTTGGAAAGGGTGAACTCAAGTACACAAAAAAAAAATACAAGAAAAACAAACCAACTTGGCCAAAACAACACAAGGGAACACTCTCTGGTTGATGGCCAATTTCTCATGCGGCCGAGATCACACAACAGCAGTGTCCGTGTTGACTTTCAAAGTTTGTTCTCCTTTGATCCTGTAGAAATGTGTAAATTGACACTCAAGCGAAACAACTTCCAAAGACCGACAACATCGGACAACGACGACGCCGACGTTTGCCGGCGTTTATTCCAGATGAAGAGCACAGGAATTCTTTTAACCTTTTCAAAAGCGAAGAATGAACAAAAAGTTTTTTATAAGCGAGGATGGGTGAAAAATATTTTAAACTTTTTCCTTAGTACAGAAATATAAAAAAAAAAATTAAAAATAAAAAAAAAAAACTTTGAAACGCAAAGGGAGTTTGTTTCGCATAACTTTTGGGACAACGAATGTGGTAGTCAAAATGGTTCATCGTTGTGTCGCAGTTGTTGTCTTTGTGCCTCCACTTCTGCTCACAGCTTACAGCTCCCATGGAAATGATGAGCTAGGAAGATAATTAATTTCTCGTTTATCCTTTTTGCAGTAAATTTCCCAAGACAGTAATGGCAAAGTTTTTGTTAGAAATTTGAGATAAAAATTACCTACAATTTACTTTTGCCAAAAATCTGAGCTGATTTAGAATTTAATCCCAAGTTTATAAAAGTTGTTCGTAGGTACCTCTACACTCAGTTAGGATTTGGAATTGGTTTCTAAATATTTCTCAATTTCTACTCGAATATCTTGCAGGAAGTTATTTGAAGTGATTATGGAACAATCGGGGTTTGAAAGTCCATAAATGAAAAGTTCAAAACATTCTGATTTAGTCCATATACAAAATGATACGTATACGCCACAGTGCACAAATATTCTTTTAAACGAGTTAATACCTCGATATCCGTATTAGTGCATGCTAGAAGAACGTCTAGAGAGAGAAGATTCAAAGACGTTAGTTGAAAACACACATAAACACTACACACGATGTGCAAGTGCACTACAGAAGCAACGCCTTAATAGGCTGTTTTTTTTTTTTGGAGGTATAATACTTTAAGTTAAGTGGTTAGGTGTGTTGGCTGCTAAGCAGAACGTCGTGGGTTCGAATCCTACTCGCGCCCAAAGTTTTTATTTCATCTTTCACGGGTACTGACTCTTGCGAAGAACTGACAAAACTTCCAAGAGTATGATCTGTCACGAAAAAGTGCTTCTCAACTTTGCCGTTCGGAATCGGCGTAAAATTGTAGGTCCCCTCAATTCTTCATACGCACCTAGAGAATTGTTGATGAGAGTAAGCCACTTAGGATTTGGCTCTTCAAGAGCTGTCGCGCCACTCAATTTTTTTTTTTTTTTAATACTTTAAGTTGGCTCTTCAAGCTCTTCGAAACAGTGAAGTAAACACCGAAGCAATGGGAATTGTAGATGTTTTCAAGCAGAACATCCATTGCAACAGCTGCTGAATGCACATTATGTCGAGCGAGACAATGACTAAAGAGAAGAAAAGCTAGTCAATGAAGACAGAGTCCCAGTCCCCAGCAGTGAAGAGGCAGAAAGCACCATCCAAAAGCCAAAAAATAACAAGTTGAATGGTATACCTGCGGAGCTCTTCATATATGGAGGAGGTTTGCCGATGAATCGCATGCACCAGATCATCGGCAAAGTATGATAGGAAGAACGCTTGTCCACTAGGCTTGACTAGGCAATTCGCCTCCAATTCTACGCTGCCAAAGAGTGTGATAATTCCCACAGTTCTTGAGCAGATTCCATGGGACAAATTTTCTTTGGCACTTGTGCTGTGGAGAGAGTTCTTAAAGATCTCAACTTGCATAAATCATCTGTCCCGGACTGTTTATCCACTATTATTCTAAGGAAGTTTTTTTCAATGCTGGCAAAACTCTTGCGTACGGTTTTTCATCTATTCTATTGTTTTGGACTCGTTCCGGGTACTTGGAAAACGGCTTTTGAAAAGTACTTGATATTTCAAAGGCATTTGATAAAGTTTGGCACCAGGCATGCTTTTGGTATCGGTGAATCTCTCCTACGTTGAATTAAAAACATTCTTTCGAACTATACTATGGGAGTTGTGTTGGACGAGTTCCCGTCTGAACTTAACAAAATATATGCTGGTGTGCCTCAGGGCTCCGTTTTGTCTCCTACCCCCTTTTTCATTTTTAAAAGTGATCTCGCCAATAAATGATTTCGCTGATGAAAGTATCCTTGGCTGCAGTGTGCGTGGCTTAGTGGTTAGGTGCGTTGGCTGCTAAGCTGAACGTTCGTGAGTTCGTGTCCTACTCGTGCCTATAGTTTTTATTTCATCTTTAACGCGCGCTGCCTCTTGCGAAGAAGTGACAAAACTTCCAACTTCAACTTTGCCGTTCGAAATCGGCGTAAAATTGTAGGTCCCCTCAATTCTTCACACGCGCCCAGAAAATTGTTGATGAGAGTAAGCCACTTAGGCTTTGGCTCTTCAAGAGCTGTCGTGCCACGCTATTTATTTATTTTTAAGTATCCTTGGCTTTTCATATTCGTTTCCAGACTTCACATCCCTCTTCTTCGGATAAGTAAGTGCAACATCAAAATATGATAAGCAATAAGCTGATTAGACTCTGACTTAAATAGCAATCGTGTTTTTTTCACTACTCAGCAGCCAGCACAGTAATTAAGCGCGAATTAATTGCTCCAGCTCAACAAATTGTTACATACAACGTCGCAATATAGACCTGAGGGTTGTGCCTCGGGTTACACAAATTAAGCAAGTATTTAAACCTAAGCGAGTGCACAATTCAGATAAGCTCAGATCATTAAATTTGCGTAGCAAAATAATTCTTCTTAAAGCCTACAGCGCTGTCTTTATTTCAATGAATGAAAGTTCTATCGCCGTCACAACTGCCATTTTTTACTGGCCTTTTTATCGACTGCAATCCAAATTGTTGTTTTTTGCCAAGGAAAATTTTGCTGTGGTGGCTACTGAGTGGTGAAAAAAAACACGACTAGCATTTAAGAATAAGGAATAAACTTTGGAGGTGCTGTCATGTACAGATAATTGTTCTTTAGCCGTACATCGTGAATGTAGAACGCTCTTCGACCCTCTGTCTTTTCTATTTATTGCAATGTTCAGGAATTCAAGATTAATGAACGCTAACACCACCTTTCCAACTCCTCCCTTCATTCTTAATGCGCACACTGTATCTCTTGCATAATAGGGGTATAAATAATAACCCCTTAAGTGTCACAGGCTTATCACCGCCGCGCACCGCCAGCTTGATCAGGATAAATGTCTTGATTGTCTATTCATTCGTCGGTTAAGATAAAAGTCGCAAACTTCTGGTAGAATGCTTTTATACAATCAAAGCAGCAGAATTCCATCTTCTTAATTTTTCTATAGATACACGATGCATGCATGTCTACTCCTAAAACAGAATTTTTTAGTTAATGCAATCAGCACTCAGCACGTGAGTGTCGAAACTCAGCTTTGGTACAACTTTAATCCAAAAGTTAGCCAAATAGTTTAGGAAATTCCATCTTCCTAAGTTAGAGCTTTGGTATGGTTATTTTTGTTCTCTTTTAGTTCAAACCAATCTACACGCTATGGAGCACCCCCAGACGCATTTGGTTTTGACCTCCTAAGTCCAACCGAGACCACAACTTTATTTTCACTACTCAGAACTCAACGAAGCTGGAAAGCGAAATTCTGTTTCTAAAATTCTCAAAAAAGGCAACATTAATTGAACCAAACTTTCATAATTAATTTTAAATAAATATAATTTAGCTGGTCCTGAAAAAGCTGCTTTGTTTGAGATTTTAAGTTGATCTTTTGTGGCTGGAGAATTTTTGGATTCTCAATACAAAGGGTATATACTGCTTAATTGCTTCTTAATGGCTGATAACTTTAATGCAGCACAATGCTTTAAGAGAACTTATGATGTGCTTGATGCAATTTCCAAAATTACTCCACGGCAACACTGGTTTTCCCCAAGTGAATTAAACAACTTGGCAGCATTTGTATTAAGACATCGCTCGAGAATAAGTCTCATGCATTTATTTTCATGTCGCTGTGCTGGAACGTAGTGCAGTTTATGTACTCCATATGAAAGTTGCCGAAGAACAACCACCTCGCCTGTGGGATATGTTCTTAACATCGAGTGGGAGTATGCATGCATATGCATTCGTAGAACGAACAAAGGAGTTTTATGTTAAGGAATTTTTCAACTTTTAACCCCGGTTCATGGAGAAATACATTCTTGGCAATAATTATCTTGGCGCGCTCTGAAGTGTGCTGGGGATCAATTTTAGGTGGTCTTGTTTCGAACTTTGTCTTGGAAATTTTAGAAAACATTGAACAGAACTTTCACTTACATACATGTAAGACCTAGATGCATACACAGAGTCACAAAAGAGGAATTAACTTTGGATATCACCAGGTCAATAATTTGCATGGAAGTAGCTAAATGGTTTGACTTTAATCCCAACTTTGAATAAAGTTGGGATAAGTTCATTGCTTTTTGACTTTTCCTTGTTTTGAACGAACCAAATTGAGAGTAGTTTTTTTCTTAATTATGCCAAAAGAGAAATTGATATTTTAAAAGAGATAGTATCGGTTATTCTTAATAAGAAGTCTTACTTACTCAGTGGAACTTCAAAATAAATTAAAGAATAAGGGCGCGTCAAGTGCGTTTCCTTGTATCTCTGATGGTTACGTGTGAAAAATAAGAATATTCGTTTCTTGAATCAAACTTACTGGAAGGTTTTACAAAAATTTATACTTAAGTGGTGCTTATTTTTTTTTCACAATTTTAGCTCTGTTAACCTTAAAGGGCAAAGTTATCGATCAAAATCAAAAGGATTGATACCCCGAACGGGAAAATGTAATAACGCACGAGGGAATATCGTTTTGTGAGCCATAGTCAGAAGGATGTTGCTATAACAAATAATAATTCCGCTAGTAACATCGGCCTAACTGCCGATTGTTTACTGCTACACCGCACCATTTTCAGAAGCATATTTAAGAAACATCGCCTTCCTGATCTTTGAAGCTTTTTTTAAACAACAAAAACAAAGTCGTGCCATGACTAAGGTTCCTTATTGCGATTTTTTTATTCAGCCCTATCGAGGTATTTTTCGGAGCGGACAATTTTCCGCAACGCAAATATGGTCGGAGCTTTAATTTGTATTCGAGCTAATTGTCATCGGACAAAAATATGGCAACCAGCTTAAAGCACAATTAAAAACAAAAAATTCCGCAAACAATTTTCTGCGGACAAACCGGAAATAAAACTATCAAAAATGAAGGAAAATAAAGCTAGTCATCGCACCACATTGTTACTCATCGTACTGCGTTACTTCATATCGGAAAAAATTCCGAATTGTAAGTCGGAAGAATACCTCGAAACAAAACTTGTCCGAAACGTACGAAATCGGACAAAATTCCGCTCCGAAAAATACCTCGATAGGGCTGATTATTATTAGTTTATGTTGGCTAAATTCTGGTCGGAAGAAACCTAACGGATGCTTTTGATGTCAAAAAAGGTGTTAGACAAGGCGATGCGCTGTCATGCGATTTCTTCAACATCATTCTTGAAAAGCTTGTGCAAAGCTCCAATGTCAATACCAGAGGCACAATCTTTCAAAAGTCCGTCCAGCTACTAGGATACGCAGACGACATTGAGATTGACGGAGGCCAGGAAGATGGGTCTAGTGGTTAACGAGGGCAAGACTAAATTAATGCTGTCGACAAGAAAGGACTACCAACATTGACGTCTTGGAGCAAACGTCAACATAGACAGATTTAACTTTGAGGTAGTTAAGGACTTTGTCTACCTTGGATCCGCTATCAACTCAGACAACAACACCAGCGCTGAATCAAACGAAGAATCACTCTTGCCAATCGCTGCTCCTTTGGACTTAGAAAGAAATTGAGTAGTAAAGTCCTCTCCCGTGCAACTAAAGTGACACTCTACAAAATCCTCATCATCCCGGTCCTCATGAATGGTGCAGAGACATGGACTTTGACAACATCTGATGAAAACGCTTTGGGCTGCTTTGAGGGAAAAATTCTTCGAGTGATTTTTGGTCCTGTCTGTATTGATGGAGAATGGAGACGGAGATTTAACCAAGAACTGTACGAGCTGTTTATATCGCGTTTTATTTAGGTCTTCAATATCAGAACCATTTACTGCGAAATCGGGAGTCCCCCTCAAGGCAAATCACCTAGGCAATATTATTTTTGTTTTGACTATTAGCGTCTGTTTCACAATATACAAGTAAAGTTCTGATTAGTTAACCAGCACTTAAATTAGCTGGCAGTTAAATCCTCCTGTTAGTGAGCTTTACGTTTCACATTCATCCTTCTGATAAATTTATGTTTTGGGTAGCTAACTGCCAGTTATTCCAATTTTCCATTTGGAAAGATTTTGACAAATTGAAAAAAACTGTAGGTTCTTGGTTCTGCTAAATCGAATATGGGAAATATTAGTGAACAAAATGAATTTGTATGCAATTACTATGACAACGACAAAAAATAAACAAAAATCAAGAGGATATTTGTTGTTGTTTCGGAAATTACTTCGGACAATTTTCTATAGGTTTTGCTCTCAGCTTATTACAGGTCAGAACCACTATTAACTTTTGTGGGCGCTGGCAAATAAGAAGTAATATACGGCAATGAATAGATT
>CAKKXW010000351.1:7663-19463 GCA_920937365.1 Sphaerophoria rueppellii | reverse complement strand
AAGGCTTTCCGGGCCGGAGCATTGGTTTCCATCCGCTCTTAATGACCGAGCCATTTGAGTCTCTGGACCTTGACCCTTCTGGCTAGGTCCATGTCGTGGTACAACCCGTAAAGCTCGCTGTTAAATTTTCTTCGTCATTCCCCTTCAATGCACACAGGGCCCGAAGAACTTTCCTCGCGAAACAGCTTAAGGCACATTCATCCGATTTTGTCAAGGTCCATGCTTCTGCACCATACAGCAGGACTGGGATGATGAGGGTGTTGTACAATTTTACCTTAATTACTTCCACTCAATTGCTTTCTTAGCCCAAATAAACAGCGATTAGCAAGAGTTATTCCTCGTCTGATCTCGGCGCTGGTATTATTGCCCGTGTATTGGGTAAAATATTATTCATCTGCCAACACTAGCATACTACAACCCTGAAGTTGTTTCCTCACCATTTTACAGATAAATCAAAGAAAAAAACAAAAAAACAAAATTCCAACCTCGATGCGTATTGGAAAGCTGCCCCAACCAAAATCTTGACGGCATTCGAATTCATTGTTTTTTTTTTTTTTAAGAGAAGGTTCTTTAACAGATTTTCAAACAAACTTGTCGGTCACTAGAATTCATGTGTGAAATGAGTATCAGAAAAACAAAGAATTTTGAAATCTGTCAAAAAAGTTCCTTGATCTACTCAGAGGTAGAAAAGGAAAACGTCAAGTATATTGTTGTTGCTGAACCTGAATACAGGAAAAGTAAAAATATTGCTGTCAGTGTATCTAATTTCTGTCTCTTAGAACTTGTTTAAACTTTTCATATTCTAAATTTGTTAAAATGATAAAATGCTTGTGTTTACAGCCTAATCAAATTATGTCGCAAAAGTAACCAAACAGATCGTAGAAAATAGAAATCCTACCTGTCGCTGTCGCTGGTATCGATTAGTAGAAAACAGAAAACGTCAAATTCACACTATCTGATTCTGTGAAATTTTTCAAAATAGTCTTAAATCTCTATCTGAATCATAACTTTTTTGGATATTTTTCGCGAAACGCGCTTAACGAAACTACGAAATTAAGTTAAAAAAAAAAAAAAAACACGGCTTAATTCTAACTTATTTCAAGTTTTAAACTATTGATTGCAGCACAAAAGTGTAAGAGATATTGTTTTCTTTATATTCATATTTCTTTTATTGCAAACTTTCTTCGACAGATTCAAGAAAAAATAAAATTAGTTATTTATCATTCCCCCTTTGGCCCAACCTACATATTTCAATAAAATGAATTTTCTACTACGCCAACAAAATGCTGTTTGCAAAATTGGAATCAAATCACCAGTTGGATTCTCAAATAAATGTAAGTTTTTCTTCGAAATATTTTCTATTGCAAGTTGAAAAAGAATAAAAAAAAGAAAATAGAAATTTTCCACGCAAAGTTACATCAGCTGTGCGTCGGTCGCGGTCGTGTATGTCGTGCGATGACTTGGTGAGAAAATGATGTGTTTTGGGGTGTTCTTTCTTTCGCTTTTACTCTGATGCCCTGATGTCTGGTTGTTATCGTTTGTTATTGTTCTTGTCTTGTGTTTTCTATTATTTTGTATGTATTCCGATTGGATAGGTGGTTTGGTGCTAAATCAGGAGGTTGATTGGCAATTTTGGAAAAATACCGACCAGAAAGAACAAAAACATTTCTAGTTTGTTCTTTGAAAGATCTCTTACTCTTATGTTGAATGCGTGGGATTACGTAATTTTCTTTTTTTGTCTGTAATTTGAAGGCTGTCAATGGTTCACTATACTATACCGGCAGGTTTAACTTTTGACCTTTAATAGAGATAATAGTTATAGGACCATATGTTATCCTAAATAATTATGTTTATTGTTTTGTCTTGGTTCACTTTATTTAACAATTATTTTGCCGACTCGTAGATGTTTCAAATGCCTCTGCGCATTGTTGTTGTTGATTTTTGCGGTTATCTTGTTCTTTAGAAGCCAACAATGGATTTCAAAACTTTGGCAAGCTGATAGATGAAAACACAAAGTCCATTTCAGAATAAATAGCTTTCTGTCCTCAATTCAAAACTTCTGGTTAGAACAAGCGAAAACAGCCGCAAAAATAGGTTAGAATGAATCTACCGTGTCTACTAAAATAATGTTGTTTTTTGCTTGACAACTGTGTCGGTTGATTGGGCCTCGAAACACATGAGTAACGTTCCATTTCAATAAACAAACAGATGATAATTAGGTTGGAATAGGTGCAAGCTGTTTTTTAAAACCTTTGAACTAAATATTGCTATTTATTTCACGTTGTTTATTAATATTTTATTCTTTTAGATACACGACCCCAACATCGATCTTTTATTATCAATCACCAATTCAAAAAATACAGCTACACACATCTCCGCGGAAGCAATGCACGAATTCTCCCCTCAACGTCAAAAATCCCATACACCGGAGATAGCTGGAGAGCAGATTGCATTTCCACTGATCCATTTAACCAGCACCATCGTTACCTTTCACTTAGCAGCAGTTTATACGAGCCATCATCTTCGAAAGTCGAAGAAACGGTCAACTCAATCAAAAACAAACAAAAAATAATCGAAGACGTATCGAAGGAAAACAACACCAAAGCACCGGAAATACCAAAACCAGTTCCTGTCAAAAAATCCCTCCAACAAAGAATCTGGGACGAAATAGTTCATTACTATCATGGTTTTCGCTTGCTTTTCATCGACATCAACATCTGTCGTAAACTTCTAATCCGTGTACTTAACGGAAAAACACTGACACGCCGAGAAAATAAATTGCTCGTCCAGACGACTTCGGATTTGTTTCGATTGATACCATTTTCGGTATTCATCATTGTCCCATTCATGGAACTTCTGCTGCCGTTGTTTATAAAATTCTTCCCTGGCATGTTGCCATCGACGTTCGAAACCAGTCAAGAAAAAGAGGACAAATTGAAGAAAAACCTCAAAGTGCGACTTGAAATGGCCAAGTTCTTGCAAAAAACTCTGGATGAAATGTCGGTGACTCACAAAGATCACAACAGCGAGGAGGCTAAAGCATTTGCTGAGTTCTTCAAGAAAATCAAAGATCCCAACGAATTCGTACCCAGCGATCAGATAATCAGATTTTCGAAGCAATTCCGAGACGAAATAACTCTTGATTCGCTTAGTCGGGATCAGTTGGTCGCTCTGTGTCGGGTGCTAGAACTACAAACCATGGGAACATCGAACATTCTGCGGTTCCAATTGCGAATGAAGATGAGGAGTCTAGCTGCCGATGATAGGGCTATAGCTCGGGAAGGTGTCGATGCATTAGATCTCTTTGAATTGCAGCAGGCTTGCAAAACAAGAGGTATGCGAGCGTATGGCTTGTCGGCCGAGAAAATGCGTAATCAGCTACAAGAATGGATCGATCTGAGTATGAATGAGAAAGTTCCTAATACCCTGTTGCTATTGTCGAGAGCTCTGATGATTTCCGACGACGCTTCGACTACGCACAAACTTAAGGAAACCATTCGTGTTCTACCCGATGTGCTGGGAACTCAAACAAAGGCAGCCATTGGAGAACGTGAGGGCAAGATTGACAATAAGACAAAGATTGAAATTATCAAAGAGGCAGAACGTAAGATCAAGGAGGAACGCGAGGAAGAACGTGAAGAGCAGAAGGCCGAAGACATATTGCACGACAAAGCACCAGTTATTGATGCAACAGTAGCAGCAAAAGCTAAACCTGCTTCTGTAGCGCCTGAGAAGAAAACGGTTGCTTCTGTTCCCGACAACACCTTGTCGCCCAAGGATGTTGAACTTTTGGGAGTTGCATTGAAGAGCGTCATTGGAAAGAAGGAAGAGTTATTAGTCGAAAAGGAGAAAATAAAAGATCTCAAGACTGAGATCGAAGATTACAAAGAGGACATACAAGAGCTTCAGGAGGTGAGTGTTATGTTTTTTTTCTTTCAACTCTAAACTGTGTTCTTTTCTTTTCTAGATCACACAACCAACTGACACCAAAGGAACCAAACCAGACGTCCGAGAGAGTCGTGGTGCAAAGATTCTTTTCAAAAAGGTCAATTCGATGATTGGAAAATTAGATAAGGTGCTCAACGATCTCGAGGAAAAAGGAAAGAAACTTAAGGGACTAGATGAACCAGCTAAAGCGGAATCGATACAATCCACAGTTAAATCGGAATCACTTGTGCGGGTTGATGAGCTCATTAATGCTATCAAATTGGTATGTTTCTTGTTTTGTTCACAATTTTGAGTTCTAAAATGAATAAATCTAATTTCATTCTTTTCAAGATGCAAAAAACCTCCGACGAAGCGAAACTCGCCACAATAGAAAAAGTCCTGAGCAAAATTGACGTCGATCAAGATGGATCAATCAGTGCTAATGAGGTTCTCAAGGTAAGTCAGACACTTTCAATCGAACTGATTTCAGTTCAGCAAATAACAAAGAGTATCGAAATTCAAGGTTATAGAAAGAATTGGAAAGGAAAATGTGAAATTGAGTGAAACGCAAGTCGAAGAGCTGCTCGATCTTCTTGACAAAGAAGAAATCATTGAAGCTGAAGTCAAAGTCGAGAAAGCCATCGCAAAGAGCATGAAAGAAGCTGAATGTGCAATGAAAGTCGCCGAAGAAATTCAAGACATGGCGCCTCTTATGAAATGCAAAGCCAAGGATCTGGATGTTGCTGATCAGAAAAATCTTCTAGTTGATGCGGTAAGATGATGATTGTGAATTTTATGGCAATGACACAACTTAATTTAAACGATTCTAGTTAACAAGAACAAAAAATAAAGCCGGCGACGCATCGACGGATAAGAAGTCCGTGTCTGATAAGAAAAACTCTCCAGGTATTTCATCGCCACCAGGTATCCCTCCAACAATTTCACCTCCACCGACTTCTTCTCAGGTAAACCCAAAGGATAAAATGCTTTGATTAAGCAGTGGTAAAGATAAACAAAAGCCACAACAGTAAATACCAAAACAAAGATAAACAAATAAAATGGTATATACTGTTGCATCCTAGATAAAAATGGTTAATGGTGTATTTCTGTTGAATGTGATATAAAACTTAGTTTAATTACTATACATATTCTATGAAATAAATTATAAAAAAAAAAAATAAGAACTACTTAAACAAACATTCATTCATACCTTACCATGTTGTGAAAATGCGATCAATGTGGCACAAAATACGAAGGAATAAGAAAATGAGATCTCCATGAGTTAGATGTTTCCTTTACTTGACCATTGAAAGTAATTTTTTTTTTTTTATTAGTAACGTAAAGTAATAATCTAATAGTTTGCGTCCTGTTAAAATAAAATTTATTATTCATTTTTTGAGTAAAGAAAAGATCAGTGATTTGTGTTTTTGATGAGTATAACTTCAGAGAAGAGTACTTTTCGGCCAATAAAAAACTCAAACAGCATAATGGTTTATAACTTGTTCTTTCTTATCTACTTTTTGTATTACAAAGCTGTACTCGATAGTGTAAATTTGTATTAAAATCTGAATGTAAACATCTTTTATTGGTTAATATTTTTAAAACAAAATTAAATAAAAACGAAATAAGAATTGTTTTTTTGTTTTTTTATTCTAACATCAGCTTGAAGAAACGAAAGCACGAACCAATTGCTCGGCTACCAGGTCTTCAAAAATCTTGAAGCATATTTTGATAGATAGAGTTCGACCAGACCTTTCTTTTGATGTATCATTTGATGGGTTTTGGTAGAATTTTTGTTTCTGTCCAAAAATTTGGCAAATTTTTCGAAAACCATGTAGAAATCGTCTTCCCTAAATTCAACATATTTTATAGTTCTCATTATCCTTAGCTTAGCCTTTTTTTTTATAATTTGCACCCACTCAAAGGATTTTTATATCCTTTTTATGCCAGAGACACAGTGCGTGCATTAGGAAGAAGGGAATGGGTTGGAAAGGAGGTGTCGGTGTACATTGGTCTTAAATTCTTGAGTATTGAAATGATTGGGAAATACAGAGTGTTGCAGAGAGTTCCACATTCGCGTAGTACGGCTAAGGAATGATTCCCTATACTTGAGAGTACGTCGAAGTTGGGCTCGAGGGTAAACTGATGGGCATTCCTAGAAGCGGAGTATTACGGGCGAATTGTTTGAGGGGAGGAATGCAACTGGCTATTTCACTAGAGCAATTACCGTAAAAGTAGCGATAAAACAAGGAGAGACACGCTACATTACGACGCACGGTGGTCTAAATGGGTGAATGCATCAGTGATCTCTCTATCATCAATCATTCTTACAGCTCTTTTTTGTATTCCATCCTAGAGGCTTAAGTAAGTAGCTGGAGCACCAACCCAGAGATGTGAATTGTACTCAAGCCTTGAACGGATATAGGTTATATAGATAATAGCCAGATAAGACGGGGAGAAGAATTTCTTGCACCGTCTTAAGAAACCTAAACATCTTGCGGCATTTTTGGCGACATCGCGTATGTGCTCGGTCCACAAGAGGTGGTCTGTGATGCACATACCGAGAATCTCGAGATGTTGGGTCTCATTAATGCAAGTGCCACTCATGGACAGTGGCAAGGGGGTATATCTCGCTTCAACGATATAAGACAGCATTGAGTTTTCGAAGCATTCCACACGGCTTTTAATCCCCATTGAACAATGCTGTTGTCAGAGTTTAATGAGCTAATCATATTTCGCCGTTGCAGTTCCACATCCGAAGAGGAGGGATGTGAATCTGGAAACGAATATGAGAAGCTAAGAGTTCTATCGTCAGCGAAACAATTTATTGGATTAGAAGTAACAGACAAGAGGTCATTAATAAAAATGAGAAAGAGGGTGTGAGACAAAACGGATCCCTGGGGCACATCAGCATTTATTTTGTGGGTTTCAGACTTGAATCCGTCCAATACAACTAGTATTGAACGGTTCGAAAGAAAGTTTCTAATCCAATGAAGAAGGGATTCATCGATACCGAAGGTACGCATTTTCGATAAGAGAGCCTGGTGCCAAACTCTATCAAATGCTTTTGAAATATTAAGTGCAACAATCTTACTTTCTCCAAAACGATGTAAAGATTTGTTCCACTGTTCGGTGAGATAAACCATCAGATCACCAGTGGACCTGTTGCTGCGAAAGCCGTACTGCCGGCCATTAAGAAGATTTTAGTCTGCGAGATATTTCTTGAGCTGATAGTTTATCAGCGTTTCCATGACTTTAGAAAGAAGGGACGTAAGTGCAATTGGTTAATAATGGGAGGGAGAAGAAAATAAGCCATTTTTTTGGGATTGGCTGGACAAATGCTGTTTTCAAACTACTCGGAACGAGCCCAGAAGAATAGGATAGATGGAAAAGCTTACGCAAGGGTTTTGCCAGCGTGGAAGAACACCTCTTCAGAACAATAGCGGGGATACCAACCGGACCAGCGGATTTATGTATGTTGAGATCCTTAAGGACTCTCGCCACAGCACGAGTGCTGAAGAAGATTTGTCCCATGGAATCATTGACGCGCTCAAGAACAGGCGGAGTCATGACACTCTCTGGCAGCGAAGAGTTGGCAGCGAACTGCCTAGCAAAAAGGTTAGCTTTCGTGAGCGAGCTAACAACTGGAGTGTCATTGTCGACGAGCGTAGGGACAGAGGAAGAAGAAGAATTCTTCATGTTTTTTACAAATGACCAAAAATTCTTACTGCCTTTGGGACATTGCAGTATTTTTTGCCTTAATTTTTGGTCATGTAAAAATTGGTCCGACGAATATGAGCATTGCCTTCCTTCTTGGCTTGTTTAAAAATGTTCCGGTTTTCCTCAGTTGGGTTGGCTCTAAAACACCGGAAGAAGTAAAGACTTCTTTTTCCCTGATAACCTCTTTACAGCTTGAATCAAACTATGACTTTTCCTTGGGTTTGATGCTTTTAACCCTATTCGGGATAAAAGTTTTCATTCCTAAAACAATCATATTAGTAATCATATCTGCGCTCTAGTCTACGTCACTATCGAGGAAACATAGTGACCAGTTAAAGATCCAGGAAAAGTTTTTGAGACCGTTGGCTTTCTCGTATTGCCATAATGTTCTCTTCGGAGCTCTTTCTCTAACTGGATAAGCTTGACATGAGAAATTTGCAGATATAATACTATGGTCTGATCTGCCTAGAGGCGTTAATACACTGATAGTGTATTTATCAGGGTCAGACGTAAGAAACATTCCGCTTGGCCATTAATGTCCGATATTCGAGTGGGCTCGGTGACAAACTGTGTTAGGTGGTTAAACTCAGCAAAGATCTCAGCACACATTCCTTCGGGTGTTGTCTGGCCCGAATGGAGAAGCCACGAAGAATTGTGTACATTGAAATCGCCCGTAATAACGATTTCAGTGGGAGGATACAGGGATACATTTCTTTGGATGGAGTCGGAAAGAGCGTCAAATTCGCGAGAAGTTGAAGCTCTGTCCAAATTTGGGCTTCGATAAAGAAAACAATAGTGAATGATGTGCTTATTTACGGAAAACTTGAACCACTACCACATACAATTGAAAAAAGGGTTGGAGCAGCTTCCATACTGATAAGCCACATCATTCCTAATGAAGACGGCGAGACATGGTGGGAGAAGAATAAAGGCACTTAGCAATACCCATGAATAAGAAATTCAGTAGGGTCGGAATTCTCACCTACTTGTGTTTCACTCAGTGCCAATACAGCTGGCCTGTTCGAAACAGTGTGGATTGGATATTGCAATAATCGAATCTGAGATTAACAGTCATTACAAGTAAAAAAATAAAAAGACCAAAACAGACGAGATCTAAAGAGTTACTGAATTGAATATAAGAAATCTTTACGATTTGAAAGCCAAACTCAATTTTGAGTTCTGGTTGCCGAGATATTTGCATCAGAATATAGTCTTTCTCTGGGACTACAATAACCTAAGGACGAAAACCAAATAAAATAGTTTTTTGATCATAACTCGGAAACCCTCGCACGTAGTTTTGGTTTTCAGTGACTGATACAGTTTTTCTACTTCAAATTCACCCTTTTACAAATAAATTTCATTTGTAAAAGGGCGAATTTGATTTGTAAAAGGGTGAAATTGATTTGTAAAAGGGTTAATTTGAAGTAAACAAAACTCTAGAGGGCTAACAGACCTTTGTTTTCGTGTACCATTTCATATAGGCTACTCTGGAAAATTGTGAGATATGGGGATTTGAAATGACAGCGCATCGCCTTGTCTTAAATATTTTTTGATATCAAAAGCGTCTGTTATGTTTTTTCCTTCCATGCGTGAGTTTTCCATTGTCATCTTACACAGACGGACGAGTTTTTTTGGGATAACAAAACTAGACATCGCTCTATATAATTGGTATCTATAGACGCTGTCATACGCGGCCTTGAAATCGATGGTAGGTAAGGTATCGATTTGATGTTCCTGGATCATCTCCAAGATCTGCCGCAGAGTGAATATTTGATCAATTGTGGACTTTTATTTAATATTAACAACTATAAAGAATTTATAAGAAATAAGAAGAAAATTTGACCTGCGCCACATTTTCATCTCAGTTAGAAAATCATCCAAACATCCTCTTATAACATCTGGCCATTCATGAGCAAATACTTCAACAGTTCTCTTCATATCTTCTTCATCAAGTTTGCAACATTTTTCTAGCAAAATATTTTGAATTTTGGAAATTAATTCACCATGGTCGAGGAACCGATTTTTTAACTGAACCAACAAATGGTCCTAAAAAGGCAGATAGACAGACCGACGAAAATATTTTTCCAGACCACCAGCATAATTGTCTCATTTGGTCTGCAATAATGCGTGGGGCTACCGATTGTAAGTCCATTTTATCAGCCACTTCCCTAGCTGCTGTAAATATGCTACCAAATCTTGTTTTGGAATTATGTCGCATTTCAACAATTTCTTCGTAAAGATGGTTGGCATATTCTACGCACGCAGCTTGTAGGCAAATCCATTTGGACAGCTTTGTTAGCCATTTCCTTACCTTATTTCATCTCTGGCAACGACGCAACATGCTCGTTTGCACTATTCCCTACGCGGCGAATACAGAATTGGCGAACAGCATTTCGTAATTCGTGTTGTACGCTAGTTGTTCGGCTGCACGTGGTCTGTTAAGGGACCTAACATTCCAAGTGCCAAACTGAAATTCGTTGTCCTTAAATCTTATGCGTGGGTCGTCATTGTCATCATTAGGCCAGGGGTGGAATCGTGTAAGCTGATTTTTTATAGTTGACAGTCAAATTAAAGAAAATTCGTCTGTGTAAACTGATAGTCAAACTTGACAGTCATATTTTTGTGACCTTTTCAGCTGACACCTATTTATGTGTCAATTTGATGCAACTGGACATTTCTGGTGTATTTTTTTCGTGAGTTTTTTCCTCTTTTGGGAACAATGAATATTTTTGGGCTATTGCAAATATTTTTGCAATTGCAAAACAACGAAAATAAAAACCATTATGAAATTAAATTCACACCTTTATTTAAGTCACGAGAAAGAGAAATTATTTTCAAGTAACAGTTTTGTACCAACACCTTATTATCCTCTGAAAAACAATCACTTCGCATTACAATCATTCATTGGCCTCTCCAATATATCCACAAAAGACAGAAATCAAGCTATTATTTTGTGTTATTAACTTTAACTGCACAAAACAACAAAACAAACTTCTTGACACACAGTCAGCTGATAGGACAGATACGAATCAAAAAAGGACACATAGATACAATATTAATATTCCCGTCTCTATTTTTATTTCCTTGTTTGAGTCTCTACAAATTTTTAAGCATGGAAAACAACAACAACAACAATCGGGTTCAAACATCAACTAAGCAGAGTGATGCCAAGAATCATCAAATCCCAAAAACTTCATCTCAGAAATCTCAGAAAATAACTCAATTCTCAGCTGAGATTTTTTGTTCCACCTAAAAATTCTCTGAGATCTCTGAGATCTCAGTGAGATGTTGTTAGGTGGAACTGGCCTATTAATTCCGTCTGTATCCGAGGCTTGTTGGTGGTTCGGAACTATCTCTTCTTTATGTGGCCGGGCAGTCACACCAGTGACGCACGATTCCCCAACCTGGACGGCCAGGTCCTTAGTTTAACTCCAAAGACAGGGAGCCAGCCAAACAACATAGGCCTGGGCTGCGAATATTTCGTAGTAACCCCATAAGGTGTTTGCTAAGTAGTTCATCCTGACTGGTACTGTAGACATTTGGGGAGTTCTTCTGCTATCGCCTGTTGAAAAGGACGCATGCCTTAGTTGACGCATAACTCCTCCCCATATCTCTCTTTGCTGCCGCCAACAACTACTTACTGAGGTTGGAACCATATCTCGGTTGAGGTACTAGGCGCCCGATGTTCACGGCAGGGAGGTGGAGAGTAGGAGTTAATAGACAGAGGTTGCTGTGGACGCTTGTGTCCTCTTGAACACACTGTGTCTACCCTTCGAACATTAAAAATTCAATCTTATGTATCTCAAAAACTCAATCAACATTAATAATGAAGCTTATGCTTTTATTGGTTCGATTTACGACTTACATTTTCTCACGTTTGCCTTACATAGTTCTGTAGAAGTACCAAAGTGAAAAAATACAAAATCTCCAACATTGATATCATGCTCATACCAACAAACAAGCTAAAGGAGCTTCCAAGGTTACTTATAAAATTACAAGCTTCCCATCTGTGTCACACAAGTTCTCCTGTGTTCGCAGGTGTCGTTGGAGACAGATAATTGAGGATGAGAGGTGGAGGGACGGCACTTGTAGCCCGCGGATCATGGAGTTGGCTCTATACCAAGGTTGGAGTCATTCATCAACAACCGCCGTC
>CAKKXW010000348.1:17869-29323 GCA_920937365.1 Sphaerophoria rueppellii | reverse complement strand
CCTTCCGTTCTATTTCCGCTTTTTTATATCCTCTCCGAGCAATTATCATTTCGCCTATCTCACTTTTTTTGGTTGGTTCAAATTATGCGGTTTCAAAAGACGACTTCCATTTAGCTACAAAATGTATGCATAAGTATAAAAAAAACTAGAATGAAATGAAATGGCAAAAAGGATATGATTTAAAGTGTAATTTGAAAGGAGAATATAGTATATTTCTCTTCGGTCAGTGCTGTGTAAAGAAAGCATCGAGAAAAGAATTTGGTATACAATACGGTTTGAGTTACTCTGCAAAGCTAGGGACGCCCGTAAAGAAGGGCCTTGGGAGTATTATGCTTTGTTTTTCTTGTTCACTTTAAAGCGAATTGGTACTAAAGCTCTTAGAAGTCTGTTCAAGAAAGACGGTGAGATCACAAGGTAGAAATCTGGTTTAAATAAAAGCAGTTGGCCCATTGTGATTCTAAAAATGCACGAATATAAACGCTTCGTTAAAGTTCTTTCTAAGTTGAGGAGGACTTTGCAAATTAAATAGTCAAAGAAATTATTACAAGAAAATTCAAAGGAACATTCAAAAGAAAATTTCATTAAGAACTTAACTAGACTTTGCCAGGAAGATGAAAAGAATGGTGTCTTGTATAAACACAGAAGTCTTTAGAAACCACGTTGCCATCAACTCTACAGTTACAACAGTGATCTAGGAAAATTTCGTGACGAAAAATTGTGGGCGGCCTTTGAGGTGCAGAACAAAAAATTTCATAAGACAATATGATTTAGAGCAATATGAAATCTACAATAATGCAGACTCGATCTTGTTTTATTTTCAACGAGTTGTAGCAGATGGTCTAGCTGTTGAGCTGTTCAAAGCACCAGGCGACGAGCTAGATATGAGCATGCACCAAATATCTGCAGGATATGGTCAGAGGAATGTATGCTTGATGAATGGAACCTCAGCTCTCAGCATTGTTTGCCCGATTCTGAAAAAGGGAGATCCTCTAAACTGCGCCAACTACAGAGGAATCAGTCTACTTAACATCGCCTACAAGATCCTCACAGCCGTCATATGTGAACGTCTGAAGCCTTTCGTCAGCAATCTGATTGGTCCTTATCAATGTGGCTTCAGGTCAGGAAAGTCAACCATCGACCAAATTTTCACGTTGCGGCAGATCCTGGAAAAGACCTATGAACTCCAAATCAATACCCACCACCTTTTCATCGATTTTAAGGCCGCGTATGACAGCATCTATAGAGACGAACTGTAGAAAGCTATGTCTAGTTTTGGCATCCTTGCCAAGCCCGTTCGCTTGTGCAAAATGACGATGGAGAACTCACGCTGCTCCATCAAGGTTGCCAACAGCTTACGGAATTCTTCGACGTCAAAAAAGGGTTCAGACAAGGCGATGCACTATCGTGCGATTTCTTTAACAACGTTCTGAGATAGTGCAGAACTCCAAAAATCTGTTCAACTTCTCGCGTACGCCGATGATATTGATGTAATAGGAAAAACACATCATGATGTCAATGGCGCCTTTTTGAAAAATTGAGACAGAAGCGGGTTTAGCGGTAAATGAGGGAAAAATATAAAGCTATGCTGTCTTCGAGGAAGGACACCCAACACCGACGCGACGGCTCGGACAAAACGCCACAATAGACGCATACAACTTCGAGGTAGTAGAGGAGTTAGTCTACCTAGGCTCCGCTATAAACATGGGCAATAACACCAGCGCCGAGATCAGACGAATAATAACTCTTGCTAATCGCTGTTTCTTTGGGCTAAGAAAGCAATTGACTGGAAAAGCCCTCTCTCGAGCAACTATAAGGTGAAATTATACAACACCCTCATCATTCCAGTCCTGCTATATGGTGCACCAGCATGGACCTTGACAGAATCGGATGAAAGAGCCTTAGGCTGTTTCGAGAGGAATGTTCTTCGGGTCATCTTTGGCCCGTGTACATTGAAGGGGAATGGCGAAGATGATATAACAGCGAACTTTACGGGTTGTAAAACTACATGGACCTAACCAGAAGGGTCAAGATCCAGTCATTTATAGCGGATGGACACCAATGCTTCGGCCTAGAAAGCCTTCGACACGATTCCCGAGCGTCGTAGGAGAAGAGTAAGACCGTGATTTAGGTGGCGCACTCAAGTGGAAGAGGACCTCAATCAATATGGATTGCTTGCGGAGACTGTTGATTGAAGACCAAGTCCATAGAGGACTGTAGCGCCACCTTAAGTAAGTAAGTAAGTAAGTAAGATTAATATGAGTTACCACTAGATAAGGAGTTATAAACAAGCTTTCGACGTATGCGTGTATAGGTCTTCTTAAATTTCTATTCGTTAATAGTAGAAATTTTCCCAAAGAACTAGAAAAAGCATCGGCTTGTACTTTTTAGTAAAAGTAAGTAATACCTGGATTCTCCATCCGCTTATTAGAAAAACTAATGCAACCACTGCAATATAAGGTTAGGTTGTGAAAGAATGGGAGGCTTGTCTGAGAGACAAAAGACTCAGGAGAGGGGGCTCCACAATAAAAGCAATAGAAGAAGTAGTCAGAACCAACACATCAAGAACAAAAGGCTGCTGGTTACACTGGATGTTCGAAACACCCGCTAGTCTAAAATGATGAGAAGATTCCATGTTCCAGAATATCTCTTACGGATGATAAAAGACTATCTCAAATAGCGAGAACTTGTCTAGATATCGAACTAGAGAAGGAATGACACGAAAGGACATTTCAGCCAGAGCGCACAGGGATCAATCATTGGACGCAACTTCTATATTTTCTCCTACGATGACATCCTCTGTATGGAGGTGCCGGGAGATTCGTTTGAGTTTGATACGCTGACGATTTTGCTGCGGTAATAACTGCATGAGACTCTGAAAGCACACGGAGGAAAATGAATCAAGTGATGTGAAGGACTATATATATGCTCTACAGAAATAGCCAGTTGCATTCCTCCCCTTAAGATATTCAACCGTAATACCCGCGCCTCCAGAAATGCTCATCAGTTCACCCTCGAGCCCAACTTCGGTCGTACTTTCAGAGAATCGTTCTTTAGCCGTACTACGCGGATGTGGAACTGTTTTCCACACTTTGTCTTCTTCAGTCATTGCCATCTGCAGGAATTCAAAGCCAATGTTAACCGACACCTCATCCTAAACCCTCTCCGTCTATCCCATTTTCCCTAACCTCGCACTGTGCTTTGGCATAAAAAGGGAATGAAACCCCTTGAGTGCGTGCTTATTATAAAAAGAAAAGGACAGACTCTTATATTGAGGCGGACCGGCTGCTGTCCCTGGTACTCCTACCTAAAAAACAAAAAAAAATTACCACGGTTATCGACAACGAGGTTATAAGGAGCAAAAACTAAGGACTAAAGTCACAGGCCATCTGTCCCTGCTGATGGCAAATGTTGGTGGACCAGTAGAGAGCGAACAGAAACTTATAATGGCGACTATACATTTCTCATTTTTTTTTTTTTTTTTTTTTGGTTCGAAAGTGAGATTTGGGCTGACGTACTTTAACAAGAAAAGTACCAAAAGGAGACTCAGTGCGGTGCCTTGCGGAACCAGCAGTTTTAGTAGATTCAGGTATTTCACCAGTTGATCTCCCCGCTGCACAAAGAAAATACCCACACTTAAGAAAAAAAAACAGAATTCGGTTTAGAAGCAGCGAATTTGGGAGCAAAAGCACTCACACAGCAGAATGGCAGGAACGCTTGCAATCGGAAAGCATCAGAGGGCCCTGCGCCGCTGGCGCTGGACTGCTAGGCTTATCGGGAACGTTTGCGAATGGAATAACTGGAAACATACTGAAATGAACTATTACGTTACACAGTTAATAATCGGACACGGGTACGTCAACGTCCTCCTGTACAAAATTGGGAAAAGAAGAAGCTCTTCATGCCAATACGGAGATTCGCCTACAAACCATGCCTTACCCCCTCCGTCAAGAAATAAGCAGAAGTATCAGAGAAATCAGCCAGGATAACGTCATTGTGAAGTTGCTGTGAGACGAAGAACAGTGAATTCGATTTAGCACGTATCTGACGCAGAATTTGAAAACAAAGAAACAAGAGGAACTAGTTGGGAAAAGTCAGCCCACAATCCAGACATGATTCCGGGACAACTCTCGCCACAGCACTAGTACGATAGAAGAATTGTTCCATGGAATATTAAAAGAGCTCAAGAACTGGGGAATCAGACTTCATGCGCCACCTGCTACTCGAGTGTTACAAAAGTACAATATTAGGAAATCGAAATAAGGAGACAGTTTTAAGAAATGTCAACATAAAAAGCAAAAACCAAGCGAGTATTCGCATTTTCTGAAACACTTTTACTTGAAATCCGTTTATCAAAGGGGTTTGTGCAACGGGCGGAAAAACATATAGGTAGGTACATCCATACATGAAAGCGGCACTTTTGGAAAAAAATATTACACGTGCCACTTTCATTTTATTTCAGGATACACAAAGAACATCACCTTATTTCTAGTTGCGTCATATCCCGGTAAAGGACACCTACATTTTTTACTTAAAAATTTATAACTTAGTTAAAGCCGCATGAAATTGCACTTTACCTGCAACGTTTCCTCTTTTTATTTTGTTCAAAAGATGCAATTTTCATTCGTGATTGTGTGCACATTCTAAGGATTTGCCAACCAAATTTATTGCTTTTTATTTTATTGAAAGTCCACAGTTAATAAAAAAAAATAAAACCAACGTGAAACATGATTTAAATTGTTAAAATAATAATCCTTGACACTTTTTCGGATACTTCATTTGCAAAAACATTTTGCATCCAATATTCAGGACTGTACTTGACGCAAGTGTTAAATTTCAAAGAATCGAATGGTTTTTATATTTTCATGCACGTCAAGGAGTGATCAATTGAATAAAGCTAACATTAAGTCATATTAAATTAACTTGCACATTCTGCCAGCTTACTTCCTGTATTGCCTGAACGTCACTCACTGAACCCCCACCAATCGATTTCATCAAGGCAAACAAAAAAATTCTATGAAGGTACGAGTGAAAGTTGAGTGGAACTGGAGCTGGAGCGAGTATATACTCGATAGAAAAACTTTTATGTTTGAATTGACTCGCTTGAGAGTAAAACTTTGATGGCAAGGACATAGTTGGTTGAAAGGGTTCTAATGGCGTTTGGGTTTGTTTTTTTTTTTTTTTTTTTCCAATTTTAAGAATTTAATTCTCCTTTTGGAGAACATTTTCTCTCGTTGGTCATTCGTCTTTTGTTTGAAAGGTGAAGTTTTTTGCATTTTTCCAACTGGGAGAATAATTAAAAATATTTTATTTACGTAAGGGTTTTTGGTTTTTGAAAAATAGTTTTTTTTTACTTCGTGTGTCTAGCATTGTTTGTTATATTTATTATTGTTCGGGTAGAATTTGATTTTGCAGCAAAAAAAGAAACTGTTTTATGTTATCCTTTTGGGAAGGAGAGAAAAGTTGAACATTTCACTAAGAACATGGAACAAAAATGTCGAAAGATTCAGTCGTACATTTTTGTGATTTAATCAAAATGAAGGAATTCGCAAAATTTATTTATTTTTTAAACTAGAAAGCACAAAAAATTGAATCAAAATCCTAACAGAGGTTTTTAATAACTCAAAATTTGCTTCTGATTCCTTTTGTTGAAGAATTCGTTTTAATTGATTGACTATTGACATACTTCGCACATGAATTCAACGAACTCCACACAATTACAACACTGGCGGCTCAGGCCATCGGCTGAGACAAGGCATTAATACAATAGAGGGAGAGAGAGAGACAGATAGACACATAGAAAGAAAGCACACTTAAGAGAAACCTACGTTGCACAGAGAAGGATTCATAGATTTATATTGTCTCATTATTATCGCTCAGGTGGCCTCAGATTAGATGGCGATTTTTGAAGAAAAAGAATGCTTTTGCTGCCGAAGCTATGCTTGTACCCACAGCATTTGGCTTCGCCATTAATCTGAAGCATGGCCACCTGCGAATTTTTTTAAGGTAGATTTGGTTCTAACACTTGACGTGTTTTTTCTTAAGTGCTTTTGTGAAAACATACACTCCTTAACTGGTAAAAATTTGACATTTAAATAGTACGCTTATAATACCGAGGAACATAAAAACATTGGTGACATAAAAACAACTTGGTGAGAATATGCATGCCCGATGAATGGAACCTCAGCATTGTTTGACCGATCCTGAAAAATGGGAGATCGTCTAAACTGCGCCAACTAAAGAGAAATAAGTCTACTAAACATCGCCTACAAGAGAGGAATCCTGCCGTAATATGTGAACGTCTGAAGCCTTTCATCAACAATCTGATTGGTCCTTATCAATGTGGCTTCAGGCCAGAAAAGCCAACCATCGACCAAATTTTCACGTTGCGGCAGATCCTGGAAAAAACTTATGAACTCCAAATCGATACCCACCACCATCTACAGAGACGAACTGGATAAAACTATGTCTAAATTTGGCATCCCTGCCAAGCTCGTTCGACTGTGCAAAATGACGATGGAGAACTCACGCTGTTTCAGCAAGGTTGGCAACGAGCTTACGGAATCTTTCGACGCCAAAAAAGGATTCAGACAAGGCGATGCACTGTCATGCGACATCGTTCTTGAAAAGATAGTGCAGAACTCCAACGTCAACACCAGAGGCACTATCTTCCAAAAATCTGTTCAACTTCTCGCGTACGCCGATGATATTGATATAATGGGAAGAACACAGAGTTTTGTCAATGGTGCCTTTGTGAGAATTGAGACAGAAGCGGCAAAAATGGGTTTAGCGGTAAATGAGGGAAAAACGAAGTATATGCTGTCTTCGAGGAAGGACACCCAACATTGACGGCTCGGGTAGAACGTCACAATAGACGCATACAACTTCGAGGTAGTAGAGGAGTTTGTGTACCTAGGCTCCGCTATAAACATGGGCAATAACACCAGCGCCGAGATCAGGCGAAGAATAACTCTTGCTAACCGTTGTTTCTTTGGGCTAAGAAAGAAATTGAGTGGAAAAGCCATCTCTCGAGCAACTAAGGTAAAACTGTACAACACCCTCATCATCCCAGTCCTGCTGTACGGTGCAGAAGCATTGACTTTGACAAAATCGGATGAAAGTACCTTAGGCTGTTTCAAGAGGAAAGTTCTTCGGGTCATCTTTGGCTCCGTGTGCATTGATGGGGAATGGCGAAGAAGATATAACAGCGACCTTTACGGGTTGTACAGAAGGGTCAATGTCCAGAGACTCAAATGGCTCGGTCATGTAGAGCGGATGGACACCAATGC
The DNA here is from genome assembly GCA_920937365.1 of Sphaerophoria rueppellii. NCBI lineage: Eukaryota > Metazoa > Arthropoda > Insecta > Diptera > Syrphidae > Sphaerophoria > Sphaerophoria rueppellii. Next base: position 22,037 of record CAKKXW010000348.1, on the reverse strand, counting down.
TCCGGCCCGGAAAGCCTTTGACACTATTCCCGAGGGACGTAGGAGGAGAGAAAGACCGCGACTCAGGTGGCGCACTCAAGTGGAAGAGGACCTCAATCAACTTGGAGTACAAAACTGGAAACAACTAGCTAAGGACCGAGCTAGCTGGCGGAGTTTTGATTGAGGCCCAAGTCCACGACGGACTGTAGCGCCACCTTAAGAAAGGAAGGACATAAATACAACAGATACCACAAGGACTAAGTGACTAACAGTCATCAAACATTCAATAAGTGCGTATATTTTATACGATACGATACTGAAAGGCCTAGTTGAAAGGCTTTTTTATGACAGATTAATACTCTCGGAAATGTTATCAGTTCTTCGCAAAATAAAATAAAAGTGGACGTTTGTACTGTAGAGGAAGTTCTTTAAAAGATCGCGATTCACAATTCTCCACCCGACGTTGTATCGTGCACTTTGTAAATATTTGTCGTTCAAACACATTTTATGACGAAATTGGTAGTTCTATCGATCCGTGCCCGTTTTATAGGACTTTGTCAATATAGTAATATTTCGGTATAAAAATCTCGAACACAAAATATTCTCCATTTGATATTTTGAACCTTACTCGTATCCATCTTTCACGGGAACTGCCTCTTACGAAGAACTGACAAAACTTCCAAGAGTATCAATTTGTCATGAACAAAGTGCTTCTGAACTTTGCTGTTCGGCATCGGCGTTAAATTGTAGGTCAATTCTTCACACTCATATCAGAGAATTGTTGATGAGTGTAAGCCACATAGGCCTTGGCTTTTCAAGAGCTGACGCGCTACTCTATTTATTCATCTCTCGGTTACGGTTAAGGTATAAAAACGGATCCTTTTATTGGCACATAACCGGGCTCGCAAAGTAACATTTCCCGGTTAATTACAAAGAAATGATAGCAAAACCTAAGAAACATTTATCCAATCTTAATTTGGAGATGAAACTATTGAGGTAGTTTCCTAAAAAAGATTCTGAAAATAGCTGGTAACCTTCCCTTCCAAAAGAAACAAAACCCATGAACCCGGCAGTAAGCCTCGGATATAAAGCGACGCCAACGATCCCAGGCTGACTATGATAATGAAAGGATCAGAATTTATTCAGTTTTGGCTGGCGTCCGCGACTGCCCAAGGAGCTCTTAGCGACGCCCCTGGAGTCGCGACCAATACTTTCAAAGACATTGAAACCGCACGAAAATTATTAAATAAATTTTCACTTGTATTAAATGCAAACAAAAATTAGGCTTACTTACCTTGTTCATTTGATTGGTTACGACCGGATTTTTCATTCTGCCAGTCTTCTTCTAGAACGAAATCAAAAAGAACAACAAGAAAGAAGCTTCGTTAGATAAGATTTTTTCATTTTTTTTAATTAAAAAACTATGTTAAGAGAAGAACATTTCTTTTTTTCAAATTCAGTATCTCTAAAACGAATTTCTGAAATTCAAAAAACATTTTTTATTTGACAAAAGTATTAAGACAAAAAAAAAAAAAAATATTCAAATCAAGCGACAATTTTAGTTAAAAAAAAAAGATTAGAGGATGGGTAACACAACACAACAAGCGAAGCCAGTTTCCGTTGAAAATATCAAAGAAAATCTACATAAATAATAACAGAGAGCAAGTCTTTCCCGTATTTCTATACACTATTCTCAAAATTCGAAGCTAGTTGATCCAATCCGATTTAGCGCATGCTAAACCTGTTATAAAGCATCCGCCAAATAACTTCTTTTTTTTTCATAATGCTATAAAAAACCTATTGAATATTTGCTCAAACGTCTGTTTTTATTTGAAAATCATTCCGGTTAATAATGGAAATTTATTTAATTCAAATGGCTGCCTCGACTGACCATGCAGTAGCCTACACGATCGGTCCAATTTTTGAGCACATTATCGATTGTGTGCAGCTGTATTTCACCAATGGCTTCACCAATATTTTTCTTTAAAGCGTCCATTGTCTCTGGCTTGTCGGCGAAACACTTGTCTTTTACGGCACTTCACAAATAATAGTCAAACGGTGTTAAATCGCAGCTCCAAGATGGCCAAACGACATCAGCTCTTCGGCTGATAATGCGATCTTCAAAAACAGGACGCAAAACATCGAGTGTAGCTTCGGCTGTGTAGCACGTAGCGCCGCGCCATTCTGTTGAAACCAAATGTTGCCAATATCCTTTTTGTGAATAAAAATTCGTTCAACATGGCCCGATAACGATTGCCATTGACTGCAACGATCACTCCTTGCTCATTTTTGAAGAAAAATGGTTGATGGCGCTTTACGCACACTTTCTGCCACAGCAGCAATATTCTCGAGTGTATGCACTGTTTTTGGCTTTTCACGCTTTGGTTTATCGATGAGGATGCCAGTTTTTTTTCACTTTTTCCCAAGATAACGAACATACGGATCTGAGGGTGTCTTCTCCCAAAATCCGTACGCCATTTTCGCATACCTTCTGCAACATTACCATGATTTTCAAAGTAATGTCGCAATATTTCCCAGCGTTGTTCAAGCGTATACACAACCATATACGTTCAGCGGAAGGACAAAACTAATCATCTGTCAAATCAGACATGAGCAAAGTGTTACCATACACTAAATAAGCACCAGTTGAAAAAAAATTTAGGTGGCGAACCCTTCACTTAAAAATGTACGTTAAAGAAGTCAATGATGTTGAAATGTTGAAGAAGTCAACGATGTTGAAAAGTTGAAAAAGCCAATGATGTTGAATCTTGAAATATTGATGACTCATCAAATCAAGTTTGGCTCTACTCCTTAACGTTTTCCTTTATTTACATCATCAAAAAGTTTGAAATTAAAATTTGGAATTCCAATTTTCAACTGAATTTAATAAACGAAACTTCCAATTAAAAGGCTGTCACTTTGAAACTATATGACTTTCTTAGGAAATTTGCCCAACAGATGCACTAAACGTCATCCTGGACCTTCTTCCGATTGGCCTCTTTATTAAATATCAGGTGTCCTGCAGTATGAGACTCAAAGAAATAGGCTGTTGGAAAACCAAATCTTACGGGCACTGCAACCAAACCAACCTGATGCCATCAGACATCCTGTCTACTATCACCGATTTCTGCATCAATACCCTAAACACCTCAAAGAAGTTAAGAGTCTTGTTCCCGTCAAGAATCGACTCTGAGGATGGCGATGTGGTTGAAGACTTCGACACAACTATCTTCACGGATGGTTCAAAGATGGAATGCGGTTCAGATGCAGGTGTCTTCTGTGAATCTCTTGAGATTTCAAAATCCTATAGACTTCCCGATTTTTCCAGTGTATTCCAGGCAGAATTGTTAGCGATAAGGGAAGCTTGTATAGCCCTTAAAAATATTCGACAGAACAAAAATGTAGCTATACCAACAGACAGTCAGCCATTGATTCAGCTCTCTCATCCTCTAAACTGGTCCAGCAATACGAAGAGGCCCTCAAGGAACTCGATTCGAGCGTCACTCTAATCTGGATACCGGACCTTAGGGACTATGAGGAAAATGAAAAGGCAGATGAGCTAGCTAGGCAAGGATCAGCCCTTCACAGCCCATTGGCAGTGAGAGTATATGGTCCTCTTGGAGTAGCTAAGGGCTATATGGAATAGTTTAACAAGTTGCGTTATATCTAGGAAAATCTGGCCCTAGGCGGGCAAACCGAACCAAAATCAATCAATTTAATTTCCAAACCAAGGCATTACATAGCCAGGATTGTTCCTACCTACGCAGGGCATTGGCCTATAGGGGAGCATGTGGCAAAATTGGGTATAACACATAACTCTTTCTGCCGTAGCTGTGAGAACCAAGACGAACGAGAAACGGTCCCACACTTTCTATGTCACTGTCCGGCCTTGGCCAGGAAAAGAGAACTAAACTTAGGTAAAGAATTCTTCAACGGTATTGAGGAACTCTCAGAATTTAAGCTCAAAGACTTGGTCTCATACCTCAATAACACAAACTGGCTTTAGCGCCCCCCCCCCCCCTTACCTCTCTTAAACTAGATGGCACTATGAGACAATAGGCCGTAGTGTAGGGAGATTAATACTACATTATGTTGTTGTACGTGCGAAATATACATCCTTCCTAACCCATCCAAATCTTTTTAGAACCGCATAAGGTATGGTATCAAAACGGCGCACTCAGCGCTAATT
>CAKKXW010000347.1:6360-21732 GCA_920937365.1 Sphaerophoria rueppellii | reverse complement strand
TAACTTTTTTACGTTATGGCAAGATCGATTTGGAGAATCATTATATAAGGTCGATAGAAACGCTGAACCATTTAAGGGAACACGGACCTTCTAACGATTGTAGTGCGGACAAAAATTTTTCCCTCTATTCACACAATCAGTTTCCAATCCATGTTCTAAACTGTTCAGACAATTATGTGTAAAGGCAAGAAGGTTTGTGACAGTTGATCTCCTTTGCATAAAGCCATGTTGCTCACTGCATATGATGTTTTTACTGTAAAAGGATAAACTGTCACACACTATTTGTTCAAACAGTTTAGGGATACAAGAAAATTTAGAAATAGGCCTATAATTAACAATATGCGACTTATCTCCCTTTTTAAAAACAGGCGTGATGTTAGCAATCTTCCAGGCACAAGGGAATTTACCAAGTCGCAAAGATAGCTGGAATATATTACTAAGAGGTTTAGCTAGAACGGTATTGCATTTTTTCAATAATATGGGAGGAATACCGTCAGGACCAGAAGAAGGGACAAAAATCTAAGGACTTGATCAATCCCGATCCGGATATCATTAAACGTGACTTGTTTGCTATTTTTCAAATAGTTGAAAAAATCAATGTTTACATCAACGGGAGTATCTATGAAAGATTGACTGAAATATATATATAAACCACTTGGTTCTCTAAGGACATAGATCTAATATAATTTTTCCACGCCCTATTTCTCTTATTACGGAGGCTTTTTAACTCTTTTGTGTACCAAGGATGACAAGAGGTGTTGGTTTGACTGATTTTTTTCTTAGGTACAGTTTCGTTTATACATCTCATGAGCACAGGATAGAAACTAGAGACAGTTTCGTCAATGTTATTGGAAAATGGTAAGTTTTCAATACCATAATTTAATAGACTGTCCGAAAGCTGTTGAAAATTGGCTCCGCCAAAGTCGTATTTATATGAACAGTCATGTGAATTACTATTTTCTAGTAAGTGACCACTCAAGTCAAGAATAATATCTAAAGGAGGGTGATAACTATCAATATTAGATATTACAGAAGCCGATTTAACCACCACTGTACAGGCCGCATTAGATGAGAAAACCAAGTCAAGTGACCGATTTAATGAATTTGGAATAGAGCTTACTTGTTGTAAATCCACTGAGATTATATTATCTAACATTTGGAGTTCAGTGCTGCCGAAACTACTACCAAGGGAGTATTTGTACTCCCTTTGGGTTCGGTGTACTCCCGTACTCCGCTATACTCGAAAATACTCCCCTTGCAAACTAAGAAAAAATATTTTAACTACCGAGCTTTCATATTTATTTTTATTATTATTTGAATCACACGAACGAGGCGGGAGACTCGCCCATCACTCAATAAAGTGATTGTGAAGTGTGCTTTGTGGCTTGTATTACCATCCTGATCGGTAATCTTGGTGCCATAACGCTGGCCATTCAGAATGCCATAAAATTGAAATTGACTGATTTGGATCAATTGCAACGGACGCCGGAACGGCAGTGATTTTTTCAACACTTCGACCTATCCACTGTCTCACTGACACGACAACATCACTCATATTTTTGCACTCGACTTGTTATTTCCAGGGTGGAATCGTGTTAGCTGATAGTTGATAGTTGACACTCAATTTTCTTTTCTTTTTTTCCTGAATTTAACTGTCAACTATCATAAATCCACCTACACTATTCCTCCCCCGGTCTACTAGGGAAAGAATTACGACCCAACGCTCTAAAATTTGTGGTCATCGACTCAGAATTTCAGCAGAAAGCAGACTTTGTTCGTTGGTGAACTTTACCATAATGAACATGTATAGTAATTCAATAGTGAAAGGTTAGGCAGGTAGGTTAGAATGGCGCTTCAATTTAGCCGTTTTGATACCATAAACTCGAAGTTACCAAAAAAGAATAAACTATAAAAAGATACGCACAGTACAGTGCGTAATAGTGATTTGGAGTGTTTAAATACAACAGGTTTTGTTAAGATAGAAAATCAAGTTCCTATTCTTATTTTTTGCGAGTTCGCTAAGCTCGCGTAAGAAAAGGAATTCTATATTGTCGTTAAAACTTGCAAGGTCTTGCTTACAATCTCTAAAGATTCCGCACTTAGTCAGGTTGCTGTTTAAAGCCTTGATAGCTGCTTGGCTATCAATAAATATTGCAATCATTTTTATAATTTTGTCAGATTTGACTGCTTGTTTTAGAATCCTACATACTTGTCTAATCGCTAGAACTTCAGCTTGAAATACGCTACATCTGTCGTGCAGTCTAAAGGATTGAATTGAATACCCAGTTCTTCGGAGAAGACACCGGCCCCAATACCGAGTTCCATCTTGGAACCATCAGTGTAAACTGTGATGTACAAATTCTTTGTAGGGCTATTAATTTTCCAATTTTTCCTTGTGGTAACGTGTAGTCAGACGGTTCTAGTTTTATTTCTTTAGGTAATAGATTTAGAATTTTACTATGACCAAAAAACTTTGCAGTCCACATGCCTGATTCTCTCAGTCTTAAAGCACCAGAGTAGACTGTTTCGTGAATGTGAATGTCGATGGGAAAAAGATTCAGAATGACTGTGAGTGCATCGGTAGGGCAAGATCTAATTGCCATCGTAGTACCAATGCAGGTAGTTCTTTGAACTTTTTTTATCTTATCGATGTTATTTTTTTTTTGTCTAGGGCAGACCAATAAACAATTGATCCGTATGTCAGAATGGGGCAGTGAAAGGGTACATTCATAAGTTAAATTCTAAGCTGTCAAAACTCGATTTTTTTCTTCTACCCAATAAAAAAGTGTTTTTTGTTCTTTTTTGTTTCTGTACTCCCTTCAATAGCAAAATACTCCTCTCTAGAACTTGAAATTACTCCTCTGTGAAAATTTGAAATGGCAGCCCTGTTGGAGTTCCATTTGAGAAGAACTTGGGGAACCTTCTAAATAAATATTTTGCAAGTAGGTATATATTTTTAGCGTATCTTAGGTTAAATACTTCTCAAGTCTTTTTCTAAGTTGCCAGCAGGAAACGAGCATTTTCGGCATACCAAATGGGTTTCTGATTTTTGACTTTGATTAATAACATAAACGATTAATAAAAACATCATGAAAAATTTACAAGTCCCTTGTGGCGCCTAATTAAATATGAATTCCAAACAAACGTAGATGAAATTGTTTTTAGAGAAATAAAAACATATAAAACTATCAATTTCCATGTAATTTCTGCTAATGTAAATAAATATAAGCAATTTGTGTTATTTTTCAAATTTTTATTTATGGCAGCACTTGTCAGTTTGTGGTCATGCGGTTCGATTTCTCACATCCGTCAAAATAAAAATCAACATTTCTATTGAAACATCCTTCATCGACCATAAGGACCTGAGTTACATCAAATTTGATGAATTTTCAATCATTTAACAAATTGATTTTGCTTCAAAAAAAAATGCTACATTCACAAAAGGTACGAATTCAGAAGAAATTCACAATTCTCAAGAGAAACGCCAACGACAAGTCTCGTGTGTCGGTCGGTGTCGGCCTTGTCAAAATCAATATTCGAGCGTGTTGGTTCGTCGCTTGACGCCCGATGTTGATATGACGTTTGGATACGTTATTAATGTATCTATAAGATATCAAAATTTTGATATCATTGCTTTTTGCTTTGGCCATGTTTTTGTATATACATTTTGCTGTATCCATGTCGATTTGTTCGTTTCATGCCGCACTTTGTGATGACTTGACCATGATCAATGATCGATTTATTCGATCTGATATGGGAATTGCGATCGCTCGTAAATTATTTCGTCGAACAATTGTTTTGGTTTTTTTTTTCGTCATTTTTTCATATACGGATGTTATAATTTCCAAGATGATGGCAGAAAGAACAGCGTTTAAGGAAAATCAACATTGACGACCGAAAAACAATGATTGATTTCGCGCATTGATGCATCTCTGATCGCCGCAATGCTCGATCGGATGTGGATATCAGTTCCGAAATCAAAGTCATCACTGTTGTTGGTCGACAAGAGAAACAAAAAGCTGATCTCGAGAGACATTTCTGACGGATTTTCGTGTTTCTAGCTGAACGATTGTTGTCAGTTGGATTTATTTGTCTGGTGAGAACATGTCATTTAGTGTAAAAACGGACACAGTTTCTGTGAAACGTAACGCTTTTTTATGAAAATGTGTTTACGTTATGACGAACGATGATGGTTTTTTATTGTTTGCTTCAAAATATGTTTTTTAATGCGTTTTGAATAAATGCATGGTATTTTTTATAGAATGAGCTGGGACGTTGTTATTTTTTTTATTTTATTTTGAAAAGTTTCTTCAACTTTTTTTCGTGAATACGGGGAGAAAAAAGGGATCAGATCAGAGGCCTCAAAAATAATCTCTTTTTTTTTGAATGAAAAAAAAAAAAAATTGAGAAATGTTTGACCCTTCCATTTGTTCTTGTGACCCGAATCACATTATTATGTATGGAGTAGCAATGTGTACTCGAAGATTTCAATGCAAAAATCGGGAAGGAAGCCATCTTTGACGGATTTGTTGGAAAGCACAGCCTCCACGAATTGACTGCTAATAACGGCTCCCGACTAATCCATTTTGCTCGTAATACCGTGTTAAGTAGCCCAAGGTTTCCAAGACGAAAGATCTACACAGCAACCTGGTGATCTCCGGATGGTCGAACTACCGACCAATAACCAAATCGACCATGTGCTAATCGACGCAAGGCACGCATCCAACATCGTGGAGCAAATGTCGACTCTTTCCACTTTCTGGAAGTGGCTAAGTTTAGAGCTCGACTATTAAACGACAAAAAAACACGTACAGTCCCAAGAAAGAAGTTCAACATGACTTAGCACTCCGAATAATGCCAGAGACTACAGTGATCGCCTGAGTGAGCGACTCTCCGCCGTCCTCCCAAATGCCACAGGTGTCAACACCTTGTGGAACCAATATCGCGAAATAGTAAAAAAATGTAGCCTAGACCACCAAAGGTTACCAGCCACCCCGCAAAAGAACCTGGTGGTATGATGACGAGTGCGTGTTATTGAAAAGAGAGACGGAAAATGCACGTTTGCAGATGCTGCCAGGGAAAACAAGAGCAGCAAAATAAGAGTATCGAATAAAAAGGAGAAATGAGAAAAAGACCCTGCGAAGGAAGAAAAGAGTTTTTAAGATTTATTTATATTCTTGTATGGCTTGAATTAAGTCTTTAATAAAATTCAAAATTCACGTTCCACCTGAGACTAGGAGGTTCATTCAACCACATTTCGCATCCCAAGACTTCCCCTGTCCTGATCGTGCTGTCTCCTACTCGTATTGTACTGCAAAAGACTATAAGCCGGTACCGCTCCGCTCATTTTAGCATGTTCACCGTAGTCTACCAAGCTTAACTTTTCTTATCATATCTTCATGTGGTTATCTTTTTTTTTATATAATTAACGCGCAATCAAGGGCTTTTTCATTACCCTTAATATCTCAAGAGCACAGTGCGAGCATTAGGCTAGGTGCATATTGATCCGCGTTCGACACGAGTGACGCTACACAGTACAGCACTTGTTTTTGTAAGCAATATAAATAAACAGGACAACGCATATTGATATAACGACACGACATGACTTGACGAGCATTTTCCGGAAAACGCGTGCCACAGTGATCGAAACACAGTTTTCCTTGCGAGACTGCCATGAGTTTGTTTTTTTTTATGTCAAAAATGAAATAATGAAGGGTTTTTCAACAAGAGGTGTTATTTTGGCATTTTCAAAGACAAATGATCTGATGTTTATTTCATTATAAAGATGAAGGTATGCCGTTAATGGAACACAGCATCAGCCGCCATTGCCGCCACGACCACGCTTACAGGACCATATCCTTTCATGAAATTTGCCATAACCAAATCGCAAAGTGGCTGCCCTATGTCCTCGATAGCCTCACGAATTCAATCTTTGAGGTCTTGAATCGACGCTGGGCTGTTGGCGTAGACTTAATCTTTGACTTGGCCCCAAAGGAAGAAGTCGCAAGGTGTTAAATCACAAGATCTCGGTGGCCAATTGTGATCACCTCGTCGAGAGATAACACGATACGGAAACTTTTCCCGTTTTACGAACCGTCTCTGCTAAATTTTCACCATATTTATAGTGAATTTTAATAATTTTAATAATTTTAATGCGTTGTCGAAGCGTGTATCGTTCAATTTTTATTAATGGCGTAGTTTCTACTTGTCAAATGTCAAAAAAGGCATCTTCAAAAGTGACAGCTACCGAAATAGCGGGCTATTCAAAATAATGTCATTTTCCATTGGTCTTTTTTGACGTTTCTTCTTCTACCTCCAATGGAACGGGTTATGATGAAAGTGTCATTCTTCGGACGCTTCTGTTTTCAAAATAGAAGAGTTCTGCTCTTCTCAGAAGCATTCCGTTTGTCAAAGTCAGTCCAATGGAATGGTTTTAGATGGCTTCTGGACTCTTCCGAATGCTTCTGGACGACCAATGGAAAACTACATAACACCTCTTATTGGTAAACCCTTTAAATTGTCGTTTGGCTTTTTCTTTTTGAATTCTGGGATTTGAATTTTTTGGTCTTCAAGAAAATCAGCAAAAGTTTTTCCTCCTCGTATTCTTCCTCATACCCAGAACTCAAAAAATTCAAAAAATAGTTAACTTTTTTTCAAATTCATTGCGATGTCCTTACCCTGCTTTAAAATTTGTGATTTATTTAATATAGATACGTATTTTGACACGAGACACGCGAATCAATTTTCGGAGAACGGCATGACATGTTACTATAATCATATCGTGCGACATTTGTCAGGTCACGTCACACACCTTAGACGCGCCCCAATATGCGCCTAGCCTTAGAAAATGGATAGAGGATATAAAATTAGGTGTCGGTGAACACTGATTTTGATTTCTTAAACATTACAATGACTGGGGAAGAGAGAGTGTGGCCGAAAGTTCCGATTCGCGTAGTGCGACTTAAGAACGATTCTCTGTACGTCCAATGCTGGATGCACATATCAACAATCTCAAGACGTTCGGTCTCAATGATTCAATAGTGCCACACATGGACAATTACAAGGGGGATATATCTGGCTTTAGCGATACAAGGCAGCATTAAGTTTTCGAAGCATTAAACTCTTCATGGTTTTTTATTCCCCATTGTATTGTGTAATCCTGTTTAAGCCAGGGGCCTAATTATGGCATTCGCGACGGATCGTTTTCAATTCGACCTTTCAAATTCGACTCGCTTCGTATTTCATTATTAACGAATTCGCAGCGAAGCGAAAAAAATTACTCCAATATTCCAGTGATTTAACACTTTTGGTTTGACTATTTCTTCCAATATTCCAGTTAATTATAATAAACACGCCTTCACCGGTGAATCTGCCAATAAAAAAGCTGTCGGATTTCAACTTGCCAGCAAACATTATGGCATTTCAAATTTGTCTTCGAATTTGTTAATTGGTCGAATTCAAAACGAAAAAGGCGAAAGCGAAAGCAATAATTTAAAAATGTCAAACTCGCTAGCAAAACGATTCGCCGCGAATTCCATAATCAGGCCCCAGAGTTTAATGAGCTTACCAAATTTTGCCGTTGCTGTTCCCGCTCCCAAGAGGAGGAATGTGAGTCTGGAAACGAATAAGAAAAGCTAAGGGTACTATCTACTACTAACGTCAGCGAAACAATTGATAAGATAAGAAGTTAAAGACAAGAGATCTTTAATAAAAATGAAAAGAGGGTCGAAGACAAAACGGAGCCCTGGGGCACACCAGCATTGACATTGTGGGTTTCAAGGTTGAATCCATCTAATACAACTTGAACGGTTCGAAACATAGTTTCTAATCCAACCAAGGAGTGATTCGTCGATACCGAAAGCACGCGTTTTCGATAAAAGAGAAAGATGCCAGACTTTATCAAATGCCTTTGAAATATCACCTGAAACAATTTTACTTTCTCCAAAATGACGTAAAAACTTGTTCCACTGTTCGGTGAGATAATCCATCAGATTACCAGTGGATCTGTTGCTGCTTACTGCCGGTTATTAAAAAGCGTTCGGCCTTCGAATTATTTTTTAAGCTGATAGTTTATCAGCGTTTCTATCGTCTAAGAAAGAAGGGACGTAGGTAAATGCAATAGAAGATTTGCCTTTCTTTGGAATTGGCTGGATATATTAAATACTGTTTTCCAACTATTCGGAACGAGCCCAGAAGAATAGGATAAATGCAAAAAGTCACGCAAGAGTTTTTGCCGGCGTGGAAAAACAGCTCTTCAGAATAAAAGCGGGAATACCATTTGGACCAGCGGATTTATGTCTGTGGAGATCTTTTAGGACTCTTGCCACAGCGACTGCAAAAAAAGATTTGTCTCACAGAGTCATTGACGCGCTCAAGATCTGGGGAAGACATAAAACTCTCGGACAGCGTTGAATTGGAGGCAAACGGAGTTTCATTCTCAATGAGCGTAGGAACCGAAGAAGATGAAGATGAAGAATTCTTCAATTTTTTTTACGAATGACAAAAATTTCTTACTGCCCTTGGGACATTGCACTATGCTTTTCCTTAATTTTTGGTCATTTTAAATTTTCAATCCGACGATTCCCTGATAAGCTCCTAACAGCTTGATACAAACCATGACCTTTCCTTAGGTTTGATGCTCTTAACCCTATTCGGAGCTGGAGTCTACGTCACTGTCTAGAAAGCATAGTAACCAGTTAAGGATTCGCGTATTTCTTTTCCATATTGATATCGCCTGCAACAACTGATCCAAGATTATTGAAGGATATCCCTAGTTTGAACTTGGCTCTACCTCACCTTTTCTACAGACTGAAATGATCTACTTGATAAAGTAAAGCTTTTGGGGTTCCTTCCAAAGATAGTAATGTCATCTGTAAAAGCGAATCAACAATATTTAAACCCAAAAATTATAACACTCTGTTATTTATACTTTCTTATGTCGAGCCAATGATATGATGCCTCTTCGTCATTTTTTCAGTATTGCTTCCTGTTCCCATACGTGAACTATTACTCCTTTGTTTAGTTGGTGAAGTGATTATTCTCCATTTTGATCAGCATGGCTGATATTCCATCGTAATCTGTGGCCTTCTTTGTACGCAAACTTACATAAGTATTAAGGTAAAGACCTTTTGAAACAAGTTAGAAGCTATCTTCCTAGCAAGCTACCTCCAGTTTCGCCTACCTAGTTGGTTGACGCCTTCTGTGCACATAATTCTATGCCTCTTTAGTAATCAATCCATTGTATAGTATAATCTTTGTCTGCTAAAAAAAAGACAGAAAGAAGTGCTGTAGTTCACCTTCATCAAAAAAAGTTCATCAAACATCACACGTACAGAACACCCATTATCACTCAGTTAAAATAGAGCCCTGTCTGACCTCTTTATCTCCAAGAATGATAAAATTCCAGTGGCATAACAAACCCTATCGGACAAGACATCGAACAAGTACACTGTCACGCATTCCAGACCAGACCACATCACGTCACATTGACACTCCAACCCACACTGAATTTATGATTTCACTTTGGAGTTTCTTACTCTCTTATCTTATCAATTAGTCCGATCGATGTCACTGTGTGTAAATCACTATCCTTGCATCCTTCCTTATTCCGATTTCTTCAAAACAGTACTGCATAAATGATACCATCATCTTTCAGCGGAAGCTTGAGTGAGTAAGGAACTCTCAAACATATTTGATCGGTAAAAGGTGGCAATAAAGTCCGTAATTAATTGATACCAGTAACTATCTGCGCATGCCAAGAGACGTGTCTCTTGGTTTTCCTCACAACACAGCAACGTGTGTCCATCGATCTCGGTTAGTACCGCGGCTGCCAAGGAAAACACAAAAATATCCCTGATTCGCTTTGGGCGTGTTGCATATTTCTGCTTAAAAAGGAAAAAAAAAAACACAAGACTGAATACCAAGTAGTTGAATTCGAATTCACGGACATAAAATTATTAAGTTACACACGTTGATTTGGAAAGTACGCAAGCGATTTATTTAGGTTAGCAGGTGACGTAAAGTGAAGAATGAAGATGGTTTAGAATATGCGTGCCACTGTGTAAAGCAACCGATCAGGGCAGATGAAACTTTTATGGATGTTTATGTACACAAACTGGCCGACAAACACCGACACAAGATTGCTTCAAACTTAAAAAATATAAGATTTACTTATAATTACATGCAAATTCAGGTTTTGTCTTTCGTGTGCCATCAGAGAAAGGTATTTATTAAATTGGCAGGTGCCAATTATTTATCCACGTGTCCGTGTGTATTGACATTTTGTGCGACTGCTTTACTGAGTGAAGTTTTGGTAGAAGGTTTTTTTGCATTTAAGACAAGTAAATAATGCGACAGGTATTTTTCGAATGTTGATCTCGATATGTGGGCATATTTGATTGTAATTTGGTTGTAAATTGCAATTACATCAGGCGATGAGGACCTTTTTGTTGTTTAGCGACCATAAATTATAACGGAGACGGTGACCACAGGGTGGGGGCCAAAACAAGAAAATTACGTATGGATACTTTTATCTGTTTGCTCCTTTGTGATCGTATCTGATAACAGTGAGAATCTGCAACAATATCGACACAAATTTTTTGTTATGGTATTTTGCATCGTTTCAAATTTCATCGTCATCATCATCGCCGCCGCAGCACGTTCTTCTTCTACTATATCCTTCCGGCGTTATCTTCTACAATAAAAGGGTTTTCCAATAGGAGGTGTTATTTTGAAGCTGTCATTTTTTGACATTTGACAAGTAATAAAAATGGAACGATACACGCTTCAACAACGCATTGAAATTATTAAAATTCACTATAAAGATGGTGAAAATTAGGCAGAGATGGTTCGTAAAACTAAAACATTTTTGGGTCGTCGTGAAGCACCTTGTCGGACCGCAATACAGAAATTGGTGGACAAATCCGAGCTGATAGGACAAGTAAGTGATGTGAAGAATAAAACTCTAGCACGGCGCTCAAGAACAACTGAGAATATTGCTGTTGTATCCCAAAGTGTTGAAGAAAACCCAGGTTTGTCCATTCCCCGTCGGATAAAGGCATTCCTCAAATGTCATTACACCGTATTTTGCATAAAGACTTGGGTATTAAGGCCTATAAAGTTCAAATATTACAAGAACTCAAGCCGGCTGATCATCAACAACGTCGTGTCTTTGCTGATTGGGTCATTGAAATGCATGAAAATGATCCGGAATTTCATCGAAAAATCATCTTGACTGATGAGGCCAATTTCCACCTCGGAGTCTAGGTCAACAAGCAAAACTGTCGGATCTGGGGCTCGGAAAACCCAAGAGTTATTGTTGAAAAGCCTCTCCATCCTCAACGCGTGACGCTTTGGTGCGGTTTATGGTCCGGCGGGGTCATTGGACCTAATTTTTTCGAAAATGAGGCTTGAGCAACAGTTACGGTCAATGGATTGTGCTATCGAGAGATGATTAATGATTTTTTATGGCCGGAAATGGATGGTATTGATCTGGACAACGTTTACTTTCAAGACGGAGCGCGCTACGTGCCACAGCAATGAAACCATCGATCTTTTACGGGAAAAGTTTCCGGACCTTTTGGGCCACGTGAAAGATAGGATCAACGCCAACAGCCAAGCGTCGATTCAAGACCTCAAAGACGGAATTCGTGAGGCTATCGAGGACATAGGGCAGCCACTTAGTGTATTTATTTATGGAAAATTTCATGAAAAGGATATGGTCATATAAGCGTTATCGTGGCGGCCATTTGGCTGTTGTTGTGTTCCATTATTAACAACATACGTTTCTCTTTATGATGAAATAAACATCCGATCATTTATCTCAAAAAATGCCATTTTTCTTTGAATATCAAAATAACACCTCTTATTGGAAAACCCTTTACTTATACCGCAAAGTACTTCCCGGGCCGGTTGCTCTTCGCGCATTCGAGGGAGGTGCCCAGCCCACCGACCGGAGTCTAACAAGCTTAGTTTTTGTCATAACTTCGTCTGCTTCGCGGAAGATTTGATATAGCTCGTGACTCCGGAATTGTTCTTCCTCACAAACTTGACTGGATTTGACTTGACACTTGAGTTCAAATGAAATCTTCATTCTTTTCCTTATTTAGTTCAAAAGTCCATTGGATTCAAGCCGTGCCTTCATCATCGTTTCAAATGACATGAAGTGATTATTTTGTTGCTTACACAAAAAAAAAAACGAAAAAAAGAAATAGAAAGACATTCATCATTCCAATTTGAACTGACAACTTCTCATCAAACAACATAATTAAATCAGGGTTTCAAAATAAGTTCAAATAAATCTGACCTAAATATTTAGTACCTACTTTTTTAATGCAGTTTTAAGTAGATGCCAAAAATTTTACTTCCGACTTTTTAATATACTTTTAATGACCTTATTGGTTTCGTGCAAAAGGATTACTATCAAATAACAGAGCCAATCTATCTCTTCTTCCTTGTGCCTGTTCTGATTTTGAAAAATGATTTTATAATAAGCTGTTTTAAGACCAAAGTCAATACAAAGTACGATGTTCGGTTTACCTTTGAAGAATCAATCCTATATGTCCAGGAATTCTAAGAAATATCATTTTCAATTTCTCTTAGTTAAAAAATGTGTAAACACAAAAGGATACTTTTGTGCATTTGTTCATGCTCATTGGTTGTGTTTTGGACTCGAAGCGATTCTCTATCATTTTGTAAGAGTCCTTATCATACAGACTAAATCAATAAATAGAAAAATGACATAACAATGAATGTGTGATCCTTGTTCTAAGAGAGTCATCAGAAAAAAGTGTAGAAAAATCGATGTGTCAGATAGCAAACAAAAGACTTGACGCTAAAACCTTTTTTTTTATTTGATTTCCAAGTAAATTTAAGACATAAAATTTGATGCACTTAATGCATGGATACGGTTGTTTTAGGAGTTTATCGGACGATGAATTTGTGAGTTTTAAATTAAGCGATATTCGTTTCAATTTATGACAGTTATACCTGCATAATTGCCGTTTAAAACGTAATAGAAAAGTGAATGCCATAGAAAATATGGTTTTTAAAGTGTCACGTGCGTTGGGTGGTATAATTGATTATGATAATATTTTAATGACTATAGGTGTTGCATTGTTACTCAGTCGCACCATCTTCTTATACACTTATAGGCAAACAATTTAAAGACAAGAATTGTACTACGCAGAAGCATTTACTTGCTCTTTAAGTACTACGGTATATCAGGCATCAATTTAATAATCTGGTTGAAACCAACTGCTTGTTTGAAATCAGACTTCAGAGTGATTCTTTTGTTTTAACAAATCTTTCTTAAAACCTGTTAAATTTCCACACATTCAAAATAGTTTAGAGTTCACAGCTTTTCTCTGGCATACAGGCCTTGAGTGTTGGCATTTAAGACATTTAGGACTGAAAAACAACTTGACAGAGCAAAATCACAGCAAATGAGAGGAAACTATTAGCCCTGGACACGTGCCAAAAAAGCTAAATGGGAAAGGAGTAAATAAGTAAATAAGCAGAAACTTTTTAACGGTAAGGATAGTGGTCCGCTTAACTTTATCGGAAAAGAACCCCGAGATTTTGAACTTCTATACAAAGCATAACCTTGTTGTTTAAATGCTGTGGATAAACGCATTATAATTTTGGCTACAAGAAGGCAATGGCCAAAGTCGGTGTTAACTCCCGGGATGTACAGGTAATCTAAGAGTTGAAGAGTTGAGGCCTCCACTAATTTCTCACTAGCATTCCAAAAACCTTGTCCTTGTTGCGTATAAGATGATAGAGAAGTCGAAAAAAGTGGGTATGGCGATTCCGTCCGTCTGAATGTCTGTAAATACACTTGCAGCCTTAACCACTGGTCCCATTGACTTCAAACTTGTAATTGAGGTTTGAGCGAACTTCCAATGGTGTTTCTTTTTTTTCCTTATTTCTAAGATCAAAACTAAGAGTAGATCAGATACATATTTTTTCAACAAAAAACCAAAAGTTAAAATTTTGTCAAAAACGGTTCCTAGTAATTTTTTTTCGGAACACTGATGTTTAAATAAAAACAAAAAAAAACGTAAATTTTTTTTAATATAAGACTAACTCACCCGGCAGTGCCTCAATCGATAGACTAAAGATCTTAACTGCTACCGGTTAACCCAGTATCCTGTTAGCAGCTACTATACCCTCACGCTAACTGCTTCCCCGTTACCCGCTACCCATATGTCATATGTATTAAACGCCTTGGTCGATTTTGTTAAAATACTTAAAAAAAAACAATTAACGCCACTACCCGCACATTCCCTCAAAATTCGGTGCAAAACACATCACTGGTACAAAAGTAGTGAGTCGAATTCAATACCACAAACGCAATCAAAGACCTAATATATGTGCATAAGATAATCTATTAAAAAATTGAAATAAACTTAGCAATTGGTACGAAAAATTATAATTTTCATTACCCACCATGTGAAAAGAACTTAAATATTCAATATTACTATATTATAATACCATGAATCAAACCCACGTACACGTTGTACAATGATATTTAACTTTTTCAGTTATTTTCAAAACAAAAATAATCTAACATTCTCAGTGAATAACTTTTTTCAGATTATTTCTTGCTGAAGTGTTTGTAGTTCAGCAAAACAAAAGCAACACATCTAAAATATCTGACCCAGCAGACTTCGTACTGCCTCAATCGATAAAAAAAACCATAACTTTTGTACCCCGCTACCACACTATCTGCTACCCTATGTCCACTGTCCTGCTACCCTGTGACGCTACAGCTACAGCTGTGAGGCGTAGCGTTGTAAGGGGGTACCGGGTTAGCGGGATAACCCGCTACTCACTATCCAGTTCACCCACTACTCTTACTTACTTAAGGTGGCGCTACAGTCCGTTGTGGACTTGGGCCTCAATCAACAGGCTCCGCCAGCTAGCTCGATCCTTAGCTAGTCGTCTCCAGTTTTGCACTCCGAGTTGATTGAGGTCCTCTTCCACTTGAGTGCGCCACCTGAGTCGCGGTCTTCCTCTCCTCCTACGTCCCTCGGGAATAGTGTCGAAGGCTTTCCGGGCCGGAGCATTGGTGTCCATTCGCTCTAAATGACCGAGCCATCTGAGTCTCTGGACCTTGACCCTTCTGGATAGGTACATGTCGTTGTACAACCCGTAAAGTTCGCTGTTGTATCTTCTTCGCCATTCCCCTTCAATGCACACGGGGCCAAAGATAACCCGAAGAACTTTCCTCTCGAAACAGCCTAAGGCACTTTCATCCGATTTTGTCAGGGTCCATGCTTCTGCACCATACAGCAGGACTGGGATGATGAGTGTGTTGTACAGTTTTACCTTAGTTGCTCGAGAGAGGGCTTTTCCACTCAATTGCTTTCT
>CAKKXW010000345.1:5776-15787 GCA_920937365.1 Sphaerophoria rueppellii | reverse complement strand
CGGGAAGTCACCCCAACGCACAACCCCCAACCTGGAGTACCAGGCACTTGATGTGACTCCAAGTGCAAGAGCCGGAAAAACCGCTCCTTTTACGGCCTGGGCTTCAAATAAGTCGAAGTAGCCCGTAAAGGTGTTCACCAAGTAGTTCGGCCTAACTGGAACTGGAGACGCCACCGTTGATTCCAAAGAAGAAATTCATTCGCTGCCGTCCCTCGGTGGGAGTGCCTTGTGCCTATCCCGATCTTCGAACGGGATATTGAAAAGATTCTCTGATTCATTAAGAAAATCATTAATATCTCCATTCGTTGCTTTTGATTAACTAATCCATTGTGGTTGGTTGTTATTACTCACATTGAGTGATATGCATAACAACAAAGTATTTACTTAAAGTAAAAGATCAAAGTAAATACTTTGATTTCAAGTTTTCCAGTATTTACTTCGTTTCGTATGCATAAAAAAAGTAAATACTAAAAAGTAAAAACTTTAAGTATTTTCTGAATTCATCCAAGTAAATACTGTTATTCATCTAAATTTGATAGTAAATACTTTTTTTTAATTTTATATTGAGTTTTTACAAAAGATCTGGCAGGTGTTCAACCAACAAAACTTATGAGTGCAGGTGTTCAATCGACAGGACATCTGGCTAGTCCCAGGAGCAGGTGTTTAATCAAACATCTAGCTTATCACCTCAGGTGTTCAACCGACAAAATATTTGGCAGGTGTTTGATCGAGGCTCAGTTCATAAAGAATATAAATGGCGAACCCTTAAAGCGGAAAACACAAAGCTGCTTTGCTGTTAGCGAACAACCTATCACAAAGCATCTTTGTTACTCAACCTTTGATTTGACATACTGTGAGAACCCAGTATCGCTGTAGCTGTCGGTTTTGTTTCCAAAAATTGAAAGCCATTCTTGTTTTGCCTTTAACTGCTGCTCATAATTTAATGGAAATTTTATAAAGTTAAAAGCTTTGTTCCTTATTGATTTCGCAACAGAATTCACTGTTCTACAAACAGTACTTTGGTGGACACTAATGTCTTCACCAACACCAACTTGGAAGGCGGATTCTCCAACATTCCTCAAAAAATCTTAATCCTTTCTCGGTGAGTATTCGCTCCTCCTCTCGTTTCAGTTTGATTTCCTAAATATAAAATTTTTAATGGATTATAAATTACCGTTTACACTTTAAAAAATTTGCACGACTGCGTCGTACGAACTTGTTCCTGCATGCTAAAACTAAATATTTATGATTACTTTTATGTTCCATAGATTGCAAAAAGTAGTGTTAAAATAAGATATACTTTAAGCAATTCTGATTACACTCTTCCTTACAGCTTACACTTAACTCACAAAAAACAACTCAATACATATTTATAAAAATTATTAGAATTTATTACAAAAATTAAAATTTGAAAATGTACCTCATAAATACATTTAATTCACATCTCGTTCATTTCAAAGATTCAATCATTCCAATCGTTCATTTCTCCAATCATTTCTCTTTTTCAATTGCTCATTTTTCGGATCGTTCCCTTTTTCAATCAATAGTTATGTTGTACCTTTGTATATGGAATTTATAGTATTATCAGCCTCGAGAATATTTGGTTGTAGAGTCGTCCCGTCTTGGCGCTGTCAGTTATTCTATATACAAGATTTTAGTTCTGTATCGCGTTCCGGAAGTCGCTTTCGTCGATTCACGAGGCTGCAACTACTATAAATTCCATATACAAAGGTTGCACTTCGCTCTCCTCTTCTCTGGTCCTTTTTACAATTGTTCCATGTTTTGCTAGGTTTGTTTGGCGATTTTCTTGTTTTCTTTTCAATCAGGACAAGGTTACCATTCTATCGCATTAAAAATATCCGATAGGTAGGGACATAAAAAGTCAGCATTGAAACATTTGAAAATGAAAAGGCACGATACAGTGCTGAGAACCAAAACTCGCAACACTCTATTCCTACTTCCGCAACAACATCTTCCAGAGCATCCACAGTAACAACTCCCACAACAATGCCTTCAACTTCCGCATGTGTCAAACAGACACAACATCAATTTTAGCATCAACCTCAACAATACCAACTTCCACCACGAAATCATCATCGACAACACCACAACAACAAAGAACACGACAGCAAACATTATCCTCATTTATTTCCAAACCAATTTCCTTGCCGTATTGTAAACAGTTAGATGATCAAATAGTTAAAACAATAGTTAAGAAATAGAAGAAAAAATCGAAAATCGAAAAGATTATTATGAATATGTTTACTACAACCGATGAGGAAAAAATGAGGAAAAAATTGCAGTTTCATTTTAATTTTTCAGAATTAATTTTTCTCAAAGAAAACTAAATAGTATGATCGTACCATAGGGAATTCTTTCCAATATTCAAGTTCGCTTTCATCTCTCAATAAAGAACAAGAAGTGTTCTACTTCAAAATGTGACAAATTACTGAATGGAATGAACGAGACATTTCTTTCTATTATGTTTCGTTCGTTTTTGATTGAACGAACGAAACGACATGGAAAAAGACAGATTCAACCTTGTATTGAACGATTGATTGATTCGATCTTTGAATGAACGAGATGGAAACAAAATGGATTCGATCTTTGATTGAACGGATCTTTATTGAACGGGTGATTGCAATCAATCGTTCTTTTAAGTGAACGAATCAAAATGAACGAATCAATCACGAACGACACAGGACAAGGCAGCCATTGATAACAACAACAGAACCGGAGCAGCTCGTTGTGTTGCTCCATTTATGGAAAGAATGCACGACCTATTTGGGAGCAAGCCGATCATAAGCAACACAAATACAATAAGTATTGGAGCTGCAAATGTTGCAGAAGCTGTAAGTTCTAATAATTTTTTTTTGTTTTGTCGTTAACATATTTGTTTTTTTTTTTTTTTTTTTTTCATAGAATTCTCCATTTTCACCACAGCAATGCAGTGAAACAGAATCATTAGAAATTGTTGAAATTCTACCACCATCTTCTTCTTCAAACGTCATACCAACGACTGAAAGTCCTACTAGTCCAATTCCCACATCAACATCATCTAACATCATCCGAACCAAAGATTAAATAAGTAACAAGATGGGAAACTGACTTACGTTTCACTCCCTAGATCCCGCAATTTTCATTTTCTTTCATTTTATTTTCTTTACTTGTACATGAATAATATAAAAACAAAAACAATATGGTAGGACTATATTTACTGTGTAAAAACACGCATACTTTCACAAAAACTATGGTCCAAACCGTGATAGTATTGGTAAAACCACGCATACTTTCACAGTAACTATGGTCCGAAGCTTGTAGGCAACTGTCACTTTGACAGCCTTGTTTCCCATCTTGTTACTTATTTAATCTTTGATCCGAACAGCTGAAAGTCCTTCTACTCCGATTGCCGCAACATCTCGTGCATCCACAAAAAAAAGGATTGAGAGAAGAATGACAAAAGGGATGTACTTTGCCGAGAAAAATAAACGGAGCAGGGAGGATATGGAGAAGAAAGAGGACAAATGGAAGCAGTTCATGGATATGCAAAGAAAAAAACAAGAAAGTCGAGATGAGAAATTAAAATTGCTAAAAGAATATATAAATTTAAAAAAGCAATAATACCTACCTATTGTTCTAAATAAAGAAGGCAATTTAGTTAAAAATGCTTGTTTTTTGTTTTAATTTGAATGTTTTTTATACCTATTTTGAAAATTTAGTTTATTTAGTAACATATTTAAATTATTCGGTTCGCACAGAGATGATCAAACAAAATTTGACGTCGGTTGGTTGAGTTGGGGTTGTTTCCACCATGACTTTCTCTTGTATCTGCATCATTTGGTTCTTCTCGAGGAACCTCAAACGTGTCGTCCATCATGATGCAAATATTATGTAGGATACAAGCACTAACCACAAGTGTTTTAACAGAACGAATGTCACGTTGCTCCGTGAACTTAAGAAGCCTTCGGAATCTCCCTTTCAGCAGTCCAAAGGAGTGTTCAACAACTATTCGGGTTGAGGAATGAATGTAGTTGAATGCTCTTTGTTGTTCTGTGAGCCTTCCATTATCCCTAAAGGGTGGTACCAACCAGTTGGTTGCAGCATATGCTGAATCACCCAATAAAAACGTGTTGGATGGGAAAAGCACTTTATTGTTGGCAGCTTGTGCCTGTATCGAACACCGAGAGATGGCAACTCTCGGGGTCCGATGATTGAAGTAGTAGAACTTATATTTCGAAAGAAGAGCTTTTTTATGTTCGAAAAGTACTAAAGCTCATTTTTGTAAGACTAAAACAGTCAGTCCGAAAGAAACTTTAACCATGGAAAGACATGGACAGTCGAAAGAATAAAGTATTTGAAAGTGGTTTTTTTTGTACAATTTTTCCACTATAAAATCGGTTGTTTTATTTATTATTTTTAATCAATTTTACTGAGCTACGGAATAGTGCCTTTTTATAAAGCTCAGAACGCCTAAGCACTCTGCTGCAGGGTGGCCAGGTCCTAAACTAGTTCAATAGCCCAATTTGAAAAAAATTGTAGCCCAAAATCGGAGCCGAAAAAAATAGCCCAAATAGTAGCCCAATACCAATTAAAAAAATCATTTTTGATAACTTCACAATTTATTTTAATTTTAAGAACAACCAAAAATACATTTTTGTTTAAAAAAAAGAAGAAGAACAAAATAAATAAGTTCATTTAATTAACAGCGTTTTTTTTTGGTAATCCGGAATTGGTACACAGAACTGTCCGATTCCGGATACCAAACGAACATGCAAACACATTTTTTCGCTTCTAATGGTTGAATGTCTATGTAGTTGTAAAACATCATACGCAGAATTGCAGATTACATGACATTGTTTTTATTTTCTTTATTTGGAAACATGGCGGCGAGTACGTATGTGCAAATGTGTGCATGTATGCGTGATTCTGTTTTTGATTCCGACTTCAAATTCGGAATCGTTTTTCTGTTCTATCCAGAACAAGAACTGTCATTTTGTGCCAAGTGAACGGATTCAGAATCATTCGGAACAGTTCCGGACGACCAAAAAAAAAAACGCTATAAGAAGAGTTAACAAAATTATCACATTAAACATAAATGTTTATTTAAATATTTAACTTTGAAAATCAGTCTATAAGGGCAATATTCTCATCAGAATCATCGTCACTGTCATCCTCATGATCATTGTCATTACATTGGTAATTCGTTGGATATATGGAGGGAAAATACGGACTCCAATCAAATAGAAGGAGCTTATTCCACTGTTCTTCCAAACTTTTAATATTTGCCACGGTTGTTTTGTTTTTTGGAAAATATCCAAGAACAGATCCTTAAAATGTGGACGATTTTCATTAAGGCATACAGTCGGACTTAAATAGCGAATGTCGGACTACTTTAAGGATATGTTTAGAGAGAGATGAGTGATTTATTTATACATATGATTTATTTGAATGAAAAAATATCGCCCAAGATTAGATTTGGGCTATTTATAGCCCAATTAGGATTGGGCTGTCATACCAAAATTGTTGTCGGCAATTTTGGAAAAAGATAGCCCAATTTCCGATAAATAGCCCAATCTGGCAAGCCTGCTCTGCTGTCATGCAAAGATCCGGGTTCACCACAGCTAACATCTATAAATTTTTTGTCCGCGTCAACAACTGCTTGCAAAACAATCGTAAACTGATGTTTTCGGTTGTAATAGCACTCCTTGTCGATTTTTGGAGCGGCTATTGTTATATGGGTGCAATCTATTGTTACGGAATACGGATTTAATATCAAAAGGATATTAATTTCATCAAATTTGTTTACAGCGATAGGGATGGCTGGCAAAGTGACAATGACGGAACAACCAACAAAGTCGGGACAGAATGCCATATTGCCGTGGATGTTGGAAAGGGAAAAGATGAAAGCTAATGGCGTTGCGATGATCTTGGCCTGCTCCTGCATTCATGCTATTATGTCATCATGTCAAGTTCGGGGATATTTTGCTTGGTACAGTTTGAACAAAAAGTCGATACTGGGATTATATCTGTGAGGAAAATGTAGTAGAGCAGAAAAGTACTCCAGATAATCCTAGGCGTAAGTTACACTGGTAGAAAATTTAGGAATATGAAAACTAGTGAATCATTATTAGGACGTGAGGGGCGTGAATGGTTAACACCAGTGACAGTAAATTTCAACGTTCGCCATAATCGTAGGGACAATCGGTCCGAGGGAGTGAATCGAGCCTTTATCCGACATAGATCTTCAGTTAAAGGGAACGTGCCCTTAAGATCAACTAAAAGGGAATAAGCGGGAGGTTAGATGGGTAAGAAAAAAAAGGGGGAAATTAATACAGGGTTTTATTTGCTTGAGGATGGTTTAAACGAGCTTTGCATCGACACTTCGACAGCTCGAAACAGAAGCAAAGGAACAGTCGAGCTGGCAGCAAGCCTAATAAAGAACAAAATACTCCTGGCCAAAGGAACGATTTTTTTTCTCTTCGCAGTTGTTTTTAATAAAAAAAAAAGAAACTAAATAAAATTGAGTGGTGGCGATTAAGTGCCAAAAATTACAAATTTGTGTACAAAGGCGGCAGAAAGTGGGACGCAGAAAAATTAAAAATCAAAGAGGCACGAGGCAGTGTTATCCCCGATCGCCGTTAGCTTAGCGGTCCCGTAAGCTTAGCGGTCCCGTAAGCCTAACGGTTCCGTTAGCCCAAGATCACGGAAACCACGTGCCGGTACCGGCGATTAATCGGTGAGTGCTAAAACTTAAAGAAGTAGTTTTAAAGACACCTGTTTGGCTAAAAGCCTAAATTTGTACGAAATACCTCACTTTAGGTTTTTTTTCGAGGAAGATTTTTTTGTCAATCAATTTTCAAGAGCGACTCAAGAAACTCGTGAATTCTCAAGAAGAAGATTATCAAGCTACTCAAGACCCTCAAGACTGCATCTCGCAAGATTTAAAATCAAGAATCAAGTCCCGCAAGAAAGGGGAGAAGATTTTTTTTTGTTTTTTGTCATAGTTGTGACTATAATAGTTTCTTCTTTGCTTCGATCCGAAAGGCTGTTAAGAAAAAAAAATATTTCTTTTAACTTTAAAAATAAATCTGGAAAAAAAAATTTTTAAATGAGATATCAATTTGTTCATTTTGTTTTTGGAACGAAAGAAAGAGAATTCAGGAAATTTAGAATAGAAAGAAGAAATGTGAAGAAGTTCCTACCCTCCGGTATCCATGAGCGGTTGTAAAAGTAAATTTGGAAAGTGAAAATTAGTAGAAAATACTCCTAAATAGAGCTCTTTTTAGGCAGGTCATAGTCATCTAGTTCCGTTGATTTCGCAAGGGGAACCGATTGTAGTTCCGTGTCGGGTTCAAGTTTTGAGGTACAGGAGGTGTCGGGGGTTGAATTAAAAGTTAAATGTTTGTTCTAACATCGCAATTGGATGAAAGAAATTCTCTTTCCTTCGGCTTCGGCCAAAGTTTTTGTTTCGATCTTTAATTATTATTTTTTTTTAAATCCAAGTCATAAACAAGAATTCAAGAATCAAAACTTATCTAGGATTAATTTTAATTCAAAATCACTTATTTATAATCTTTAAAATTAATGTTATTTTTGTTAAGTTTTTCATGGTTCTCCTTTCGGATTTATTCTTATTAACTGTACATATACATATTTATTGAAAATTTGTTTAATGGTTAAATAAATGTTTGTTAATATTGTATATCGCTTAACATGATTTGTGTCATTGGGCTTATAGATAGCCTCGTTATGGCCTGCTGAACATTTTCAGGGGTGGAAGAAGGGGTTGATGTATTCGAGGTGAGTTTGTAAGTGGAGCAGCGCCGCAACAAAATGGGGAGTCACGCACATAGGGTGGTTGACTCTAAGGCAGGGAGGGTGAAGTGTTGCCGACCATCCGCAACATTCGAAGAAATGCTTCGGCAGTAGGGTGCAGGTAAGGTGAGCGCTTGTGTATTGTGTGTTTTGTGTTTTTTTGTAATGTGAAGATCCTGAGCCCTTAAATGGATCTATGCCTCAAGAAAGCGATATAGGCAAAGAATTGTCGCCAGTCTTCTGGCAACAGGTGGACAGGATACAGACTGATTGTTTTTGTGTTTACCTTGATTGTTTATAGGCACGATTTATGGTTTTGTTACCGGTCCGAGTCGTTCCATGGGACAAGATCCCCCCCTATACCCGACGAGCTGAGCTGTGCCGAGCGAGCGTGCCTAGTCCCAGGAACCGACCTCTTCCCCAGCTATTTCTGTCAGGCTTTCAAGCGGACATCCCTCTTCTTAATGTCGATTAAGTATCTTTCTTCGGGGTGCAAGCGGATGTCCGATTTTGGGATTTCCGTCTGCGACCTTAACCTTAATTTTCACTTTTTTTAACGGTCTGTACTTTTAAAATTTTCTTCTCCTATCTTTTCCTAATTTCTTTCTGACCTTTTTTTTTCAAACCCTATCCTCTAAGAACACGGTAACAAATGGCGCCCAACGTATTTCCAACGTTTAGAACTATTTAAGAGTCATTTCGGACTTTCAGAGAATGTCCAAAACTATTTCGGAAAAACACCGAACCGAATCAAATTTTTTCGTCTTGTCCAGTCAATGTATGTCGTGTTAAGTCAAATAATGTAGACTAAACACTAGCGACGTTGAGGGGAAAGCGGAATCTATCTCGGTAATTGAATTGAGGTCAATTAATTTAAGATTCCTGAACTACTTCTGTAATTAAATTCATACCAAATAGTCTTGAGATAGAGTCATTCATGGCTTTATACTCATTTCTTCATTTACGAAAGAATTGTCCATTCCAGTATGTCTTCGAGCAAGAGTTCTCATTACCCTTCTGAATTGCGACGGGAATCAGGATTTAATTTTTTTTTCAAGTGACAGGTGTGATCGGTGCTGATGTTGGGTGGAGTAGGATCGTATGTCTTGTACGATGCTGTTCGAAAAGCATGACAAATGCGACGGTTCACTTCCACTTAATTACAGTACCTAAGTACCCGCTAAGTCAAGTCCATCTTGTATGTTGTATGTGGTGAATGGTGGTATGTCTTGTGGGCATTGCTTACCTGGCCCTTAATAAGAAGCATTTGCGAAGCGCGCTCTTTAGAGATCCCGCAATGAAAAAAAATGGGATAAACATCTCCGAATACAAACCCTTCCAAACCACGAATTCTTATGAAAAAAAAACTAGAAAAAAAAAACAGTTAAGGTATTACGAATTCTCTCATAGAATACATTAATTTGTAAATTTAAATAATTTAACTTTAGGTTACGATCTGCGCTTTGCAGTTAAGCTATAGTTAGTTCAAAACTTTACATTTTCAAATTATAAATATAGGTATAAAATTCAGCGTTGGTGAAGATTTCACATCCAAGTGGGAAGTAGACCACCTTCTTGTCTATAGGTATTTGGGTTATGCGATCAGCAACAAGTAAGAAAAAGCGTTTGGGGAAAACCGATATTCTTACATACCAAATAGTTACCCGTTCACGAGCTAGAAAGATGCAACCGGTAAGACATTCACCGGTTCAGAGAGGGACGCAATCAGCGCCACCTCACCAACCTATCGCGGAAGGAGCGGCACCCACTTCTTCTAACCGAAGCGTTATTGAAGAGAGCGTCAATACTGCGTCACTGTCAGCACCATCTTACAGCAGCCTATCGGTTGCGAACGAGACGGGTTGGCGCGGCCAGCTTGGAGATATGCTCGACTGGTCCGCAGATGCTGGGAACGATAATGATGTTGGTCCACCGGAAGGTCGCCGTTCGATAGAAGCGTCATTTTCGAACAATGTCCCGTGGAACTTGGACGGAGCAATGGGTTGGGAATCGAATATACAGGGTGTAGGAATCAAGAAAAGAGTAGGCAACACACCACAACGGATGAGAAAAGAACTAAGGATGTGGGACATATAAGCTAAGGGTTGGGTAACGAGGCAGGTTCAAGGTGCCCTGTAACAAGCTTTTACTGCGAAGATAGCTTGCCGCTGGAAGGCCACCTGGTTGTAGTAATAG
>CAKKXW010000340.1:18963-29562 GCA_920937365.1 Sphaerophoria rueppellii | reverse complement strand
ACGAGTACTTGGTACTTGCTGAAACTTAGAACTTGGCGTTCTTTTAGATCTCATCACTTTCGGGGCTGATTTATTAGGCAGAATTTTTGTACGGGAGAACTTGGCTCTTTTTTTACATTTATGTTTTTGGTGTGATATCATTACTTTTTGCAAAGATTTTTTTTATAATACAATATTAATTCATAAGACATGGGCAGATACCATGCCTCCTTAACAGAAAAATCTAGAAATTAATTTTATTTCTTTATATTGACTGGCAGAATTGCTAGTTTGCCAAATTACAACATTCTATGATGATCCGATTCCCATATATTTTATAAAATTTATTTAAAGGGTGGGTACCACGCCTCCTCAGTTGAAAATCATGCAATAGAGCACGTTGTTCTTGTATGCCAAATTTCATGGTTCTACTGTAAAGTGCACCATATAATTTATACTAATAACGCCTCCTAGCTGAAAAAATTCAAGTTTTCGATTTTTTCCTTTGTATGTACTTCATGTCCTATCACTGTGCCAAATTTCAATTTTCTAGGGCAACGGGAAGTGCTTCATAATTTTGATAGTCTGTCAGTGAGTGAGTGAATCAGACAGTCAGTCAGTTACGGTTTTCGTGGTTTTTGGAATATTGTATCTTAGAAACTACTTATTCTAAATATCTGAAATTTACTGAGGTGCCTTTTCTTGACTAACTTAACAAATAATGTGAAACTTTTGGCTTCTTTGGTATAGAAGTAAGAGGAGTGTGGAAAATGCCCTGAGTTGTTTCCTGTAAATAAAGGTATAGTGCCAAAGTTGCTAGAGAACTTGGCTGGGCACTACCGTGCGACTGATTTTGGTGGACAGAAAACGATTTCTGCGTTCGCCGTCTGTTAAAAAAACCTTTTGACGCGTACGTTTGAACGATACGTTTTTCCCAGCTCCAGATGAGACCAAAAGAAAATTATCAAATTTCACTCGCCATCTTTAAAGACCACTTCTGTAGATTGTATAACGGCGGCGACGAATAAAACACCGCCGTCAGACAGGAGCCTTTCATCGGACACGATGATAGCCAACAATTCCGTGAACCCGACCTAGAAGAAGTGAAAACCGCAATATCACGGCTGAAATCCAACAAAGTCACTGGAGCAGATGGACTAGCTGCTGAGTTGTTCAAAGCAACAGACGAGCTAGATAGGAGCATGCACCAAATCATCTGTAAGATATGGTCAGAGGAATGCAAGACCGATGAATGGAACCTCAGCGTTGGTTGCCCGATCCTCAAAAAGGGAGATCCTCTAAACTGCGCCAACTAAAGAGGAATAAGTCTACTAAACATCGCTTACAAGATCCTCTCTATGTGAACAATCTGATTGGTCCTTATCTATGTGGCTTTAGGCCAGCAAAGTTAACCATCGACCAAAATTTCACATTGCGGCAGATCCTGGAAAAGACTTATGAACTCCAAACTGATACCTACCACCTTTTCATCGATTTTAAGGCCGCGTATGACAGCATCTACAGAGACGAACTGTACAAAGCTATGTCAAGTTTTGGCGTCCCTGCCAAGCTCGTTCGCTTGTGCAAAATGACGATGGAGAATTCACGCTGCTCCATCAAGGTTGGAAACAAGCTCACGGAATCTTTCGGCGTCAAAAAAGGATTCAGACAAGGCGATGCACTGTCGTGCGATTTCTTAAACATCGTTCTTGAGAAGATGGTGCAAAACTTCAACATCAACACCAGAAGCACTATCTTCCAAAAATCTCTTCAACTTATCGCGTACGCCGATGATATTGATATAATGGGAAGAACACAGTGTGATGTCAATGGCGTGTTTGTGAGAATTGAGAAAGTAGCGGTAAAAATGGGTTTAGCGGTAAATGAGGGAAAAATGAAGTGTATGCTGTCTTCGAGGAAGGACACCCAACACCGACGGCTCGGGCAGAACGTCACATAGACGCATATAACCGCTGTTTCCTTGGGCTAAGAAAGCAATTGAGTCGAAAAGCCCTCTCTCGAGCAACTAAGGTGAAACTGTACAATACAATCATCATCCCAGTCCTACTGTTTGGTACGGAAGCATGGACCTTGACAAAATCGGATGAAAGTGTCTTAGGCTGTTTCCAGAGGAAAGTTCTTCTAGTTATCTTTGGCCCCTTGTGCATTGAAGGGGAATGGCGAAGAAGATATAACAGCAAACTTCACGGGTTGTACAACGACATGGACCGAGCCAGAAGGGTCAAGGTCCAGAGACTCAGATGGCTCGGTCATTTAGAGCGGATATACACCAATGCTCCAGCCTGGAAAGCCTTCGACACTATTCCCGAGAGACGTAGGAGGAGAGGAAGACCGCGACTCAGGTGGCGCACTCAAGTGGAAGAGGACCTCAATCAACTTGAAAGGCAAAACTGGAGACGACTAGTTAAGGACCGAGCTAGCTGGCGGAGACTGTTGATTGAGGCCCAAGTCCACAACGGACGCCACCTTAAGTAAGTAAGTAAGTACTCACCATCTGAGATCATCATGATCACATTAATCAATATTGAACCTGGTGTAAAGGTTAAAATAACTACGTAACCATGTTAAAGTAACATGTAAATGCAATCAGACGCTTTTGGTACATGAAACGATAAAAGGATTAATGTTTGATTGCTTCTTGGAACAACAGACCGAGTATTTGGCGAGTCGCTGAAACAACAAGTCCAAGATATATGTAGGTAGATTGACTGACTGTACTAATTAGTTTAAAATAAATAATTAACGATTTTTTTAATGAATTTATAATAAACTATTCCTAAAACAAATTAGGTTTTTTTGTGTACGTTGGCTAACCGGCCAAACGTAAACCGGGTTTCTATCATGTTTCTCATTAAAAAAATATCATAGGTCAAAAGAAAAGTCTACTTGAACTAACAAAAAACCTCCGCTCACTTCGCAAGACGTCAAGAAAAATATGTTTTTGCAAACATTTTCCCGAAATTTCGATACCGATATGACTCACAATTTTCTTGACAACCGGTGTATGAGTGCATATTGCTATAGAACCCTACAAATACTCTACGTGTGGTTTTAATTACTGAGTACAATATCCGTATTGATGTAGCAGAAACGAACACAAACATCAGAAAGCGTTTAATACCAATGAGTATCTACCTACCAGCATCACGGTATGTTGCACATAATCGCCCATCGACTGAAAAACAACACTCAGTGTGCACAGTATAAATATGACCCAAAGTGTCAGCAGAAAAGATTCAGGAGTATCCTTCAACCGATTTTTCCTTCTATCGTGTTTGAAGCAGCATTTTCAGCTGTAAAATATACACTTTGTCCATTCATCAAATGAACAACTTCCGGATACCCTTCATGTATTTCAAACGAAAAAAAGTCGCTTAACTCACGGAGCGTCGCATTTGATAGAAAGTGATTTCATCATTCCTATATCAACAGGAACAGACCTTGAATCGCCAAAAATATTGTTGAAATAAGAAATATTCAATATATGTATTATACGCCCTGCAAAGCAGGCGGGGATTTTCTAGTAAAGGCATTCATATTATATTCTTTCCTATTGATTATTAGTTAACATTGTTCACTTCAGTTGATTCATCCCCTTATATCTTCTAGTAAATGAGCATGCATGACGTTAAAACTAGAATTTTTTTTATGCCACAAAAGCAAACACAACAGGTAATTTAAATTCTTAAAAAGTAATTTGTTTCTTTTCCATAGGATTTGGTTTTTTTTCTAAATGACACGCAAAACGTGGCCCCATTAAATTTATGACTTAGTTTACAAACAATTTTTTTTATGAGTTTAACTTTGATAATAATTTGTTGTCCTAAAACTTAAGCTTTGTCTTTGACCATTGCATTCTAACCAAATAGAATTTGCTTATCGTATTGGATTATCTTCCTTTTATGTTCAAGTCGTGTCCATCGTATTTGCTTAGATTAAATTCACTGCTTTATCTTTATTATTTGTTAGATCTTATTTTAAAGTTTGCTAACCACAGAACTACATAAAAAATGCAAACAAAGTTGGAAAAATATTCATTAAGATCGTGAAAGGCATTTAAAAGAAAACTGTTAAAAAAAATGTGCACGACTGGGACGTACGAACTTGCTCCTGCATGCTAAAACTTAATATTTATGATTACTTAAATTGCAAAAGGTAGTGTTAAAATAAGAGATATACTTTAAGCAATTCTGATTACACTCTTATTTACAGCTTACACTTAACTCAAAAAAAAAAAATATATATCTCTATATCTCTTATCTCTATATATATAAAAATGGATGTGTGTTTGTTTGTATGTCTCTTATAGACTCCGAAATGGCCCAACAGATGTTTGTGAAATTTTCATGGTTGATACTGTTGTATTCAGTGATGATTTCTGTAAAAAAAAAATGGAAAAACCTCATGGGAGAGTGGAAAAACTGGAAAAACCAAACAAAAGTCGGAAATTAGATTTTTTTGGTTGGAATTTTCTGTTCAAAACGGGTTTTAGAATGGAAAAATAGAAAGTTCGTGATGAAAAACTTGGAAAACCCATTGGTTTTCAAATGGAAAATTGCATGAAATTGTGGATGCATTGGTTTTTAAGTGGAAAACTGGAAAATTTCAAATGGAAAACTGGAAAATTTTAAAATGGGTTTTCGAATGAAAATCGGAAAACTCATTGGTTTTCAAAGGGAAAATTGCATGAAATTGTGGATGCATTATTTTTCAAGTGGAAAACTGGAAAATTTCTAATGGAAAACTGGAAAATTTCAAAATGGGTTTTCGAATGAAACTCGGAAAACTCATTGGTTTTCAAAGGGAAAGTTCCATGTAATATTAGGTGGAGAGGTTTTCAAATGGAAAACTGGAAAATTTAAAAATGGGTTTTAAAAAGGAACTCGGAAAACTCACTGGTTTTCAAAGGGAAACTGGAAAATTTGTGATGGGGAACTGGTAAGCAAGAAAAAGTAAAAATAAAAAATGGAAAAATTGAAATGCAAAAAAAAAAATTGGTTGCGCGTTGCGGGTAATGAGAAGTGGGTTTCTGGCTAATGGTGTAACGGTAAGCGTGTAGAAATAATTCGTAGCGTAACAGAGTAGTGTCGTAACGGGGTAGCGGATATGGGTAGACGTACTGGGTAGCACAAGGAGGTAGTAGGTTGGGTAGAGTAGTAGAGGGTTATCCTTATCGATTATCGATTGAGGCAGTACGAAGTCTGCAGGGACAGCTAGTATAAAAATAATTAGAATTTATTAAAAAAATTAAAATTTGGAAATGTACCTCGTATATCATTCCAAAAATTTAAATGCCGAACAAATTCAAAGCTTATTCTTGATTTATTGAATATTTTTTTTGAAAATCGTCGGAGCCGTTATTTTTTTTTTAATTAATTTTTTATTTATATAAACATTTTTCAAAAATATCTTAAAATTAATTTGGGTATGCAGTTTTCAAAACCATGTAAATATACATATTATACTCCAATTTGGATTTTTAAAATTGATCCGTTTTTGAGATACAGAATTTTGAAAAAAAAAGTTAAAAATATTTTTTAAAAATCCAAAAAAAAATTTGAAATTATTTGAACAATATATACGTACTTTCTAGGAAAATAATATTTCTATTTTTATTTTATTAAACAAAATCGAACTTTTTGCTAAAATTTACGATTAAATGTCATTTTTAGTACCGGCAGACTGTGTTTATTTATGGGATTTTTTCGGGCGGGAATGTTCTAAAATATTTCCCTTTGAGTACATTTTGAGTTTAGAATATATGCCCAGTCATTGTCGAGCCGCTTGCCGCGAGCGCGTAGCCAGAGTCGTGCATTCAACATAGAGGGTTAAAACTCCTTGAGCGGCGAAGCCGCCCCATACACTCACTGTTTGCTAGCGTAGCCAGAGTCGTGCACTACAAATCGAGGGTTAAACCCCTTGAGTGGCCAAGCCGCTGCATATACCCGATGTTTGCTAGCGTAGCCAGAGTCGTGCACTACAAATTGAGGGTTAAAACCCCTTGAACGGCGAAGCCGCCACACATACCCGCTGTTTGTTTTCGTTCCATTCGTACGTTGCCTTTGTTCTTAAAAAAAGTCAAATCTTGGCTTCTAGATTATGACCATTACCAAATCGATGTTTTGCTGACCTACTTAAGATAAAAGATTTTTTTTTATGATTTACTCTCCACATTAAATGTTATTATTACTCATACAGATTATTACTTCTATTTCCAAATAAGTGATACACCCCTCACTGTCCTATTTCGTTAATATTGTAAAGTGTCATTTAAAACTTTTTTAACTGCAAATATTTAATGACACTAAATCTATTTCATTTTTATTATAATTCTGTTCTGAAACCTTGTTCATCTTGTATTTATTTATCTTATTGTTATTCATTAACAGTTTATTGTATTGTCATAATTAGAAATAAAGATTATTCATTCATTCATTCATTCATTCATTTGCTAGCGTAGCCAGAGTCGTGCACCACAAATCGAGGGCTAAACCCCTTGAGCGGCCAAGCCGCCGCATATACCCGCTGTTTGCTAGCGTAGCCAGAGTCGTGCACTACGTATTCCATTTTTCGTAATTTTTTTAATTTTTTAATTCATTTTTACGAGGTTTTCAGACATGACCAACATTGAAGCTGTTCTATAGGAATCTGTTCCTCCGCTTTCTAAAATTTTTTGAAAACATAACCTCGTTGTTCCCGTCTTGTAAATGCGCCCCCACTCTAATACAGTTAAGAGTAATTCTTTAATTAGTGCTTAATCACTGGGCATCATACTGTGTTTATATATTTTATTATGTATAAATAATTTTTTTTTTTTGAAGCAGTCATTTGTTAATAATTTTGAATTGAAAATAAATTGTTTGGTTCAGTTGTTTTCATTTTCAATTAGATGTAGGTCTAAAGCACTATCCACATGAGCACGACCAACGAACGACGAATAAATGAAGAAATGTGTATTTAGACACGTTTGAAGCCGTATTTCCTTACAAATTCTCAACAAAACGATGGAAGTATGGTTTAATTTACTTTTTAATCTAAAATGTTAACAAAACTGAGAAAACAAATTTATTCGTCGCGAAAAGAATTCTAGTTGATACGAACTGCCAAATTCTTTTCGTGTTCATCATCCCCACTCCCAGCGAACAAAATGTTCGCGCGCGTCTAACCTCATTCTTGCTTTGTATTTTGGTCGTTCATTCGCGACAAATTAAAACTCTCATATGAAAGAAATGTCAAAACCGACGAATTTTCGTTCATTCGTTGGTCGTTGTTCGTGCTCATGTGAATAGTACCTAACCTAGGTGCATGATAATTTTTTTCCATTTCTTGTAGGTAAAGTTTTCTCTCAGAGATAAAATATGTATAACATTTTGGCAGCATTTACTTTAATGGCTTCAATGTTCAATGTTCATTGTATTGAACTACGTGATGTCAACACCTAGTTCAGACATCTGACAACTGTTTGAAGTATAAAAATAAACATATACGTTTTCAACTGTTGAAATGAGCAATCTTTGAACCGCAAGTTTTTTTTCTGAAAATTAAAAAGTCTGTTTACAATCCAAACAAATTTTTAATAATAACAAGAAGACGACATCAAAAAACTGAAATTGTATTAATAATAACTGACCACTCAATCAGTTTTACCATTTAACAAATATTATTTAAGTAAGTGAATCGTAATTCTATATTAAAATGCATTTGTTCACTGTGGCGTATACGTGTTATTTTAAATTAAATATTATTCAAACGCAGCTCAAACACCTTAGAAATTGTGATATGTTTCAATTTTGACCCCGCGCCGACACGATTGGTGATTATGAGTTTCGATTTGGTTTGATTCTTTTTATATCTCTTTTATTATCTCTTCATTCTTATTTGGCTAAGCTTACATAGTGTTATGTCATAATTTTGCATATTGCATTTTTCTGAGCCGCTTTGATTGATTTGCATAAGCTGCAAACAATTTATTCCTGCTATTCTGTGTATTAACTTTCTTAGAACGCCAAATTGAGCTATCTCTACCTCACTTCTTATTCTACGAAATACAGATACAGAACAGCATTGACAACATTACTGTGTCCATCAATCGGCCGAAAGAGCACAAGACGTAGTAAAAAGAGAGAAATTATAAACATACCCTTTACATGTTTATAATTTCTTTCTCAGTAAGAGTGCATTCTTTTATTTTAAAATAAAAACAAGTATTTTATGACACAGTTGTGATATTTATATTGTATTGTAAAGAAGACATGTTCCGATTAAGTTTGGATTAAAATATCTAGCAAATGACCATCACGGCTGGCCTTTACCACTCATCAGTTATAACAAGAAGGAAACCTACCTACGTTTTACCCTCCAAATACCTCAAAACTTATTTTTTTCATACACACATATTACATATTATGCGGACAATTGTATCATTATAATAAAACGCATACTCTTGCAGCTTACCTTTTTTTCGTTCGTAGGCAAATGTCATTTTGACAGCAAGCTTTCCCATCTTGTTATAATTGATCAGTGGCCATTACTCTTTTCAAGAAATTTTCCATGTCTTTTGCACAGAGATGTGGCTGTATCCCACCCATATGACACGTTGGATTTCCGATTCGAGTTCAGGAAACGTTTCAGGTTTATTCGCATAAGCCAGAAATTTCACAAAACACTAAAGAAAAATCATACGGCCGGCGTTAAATCGCACCATCTTGGTGGCCAGTAGGTAGTTAGTAGTGTCCGTAGCTTAGTGGTTAGGTGCGTTGGCTGCTAAGCAGAACGTCGAGGGTTCGAGTCCTATCCATTTTTATTTCATCTTTCACAGGCACTGCTTCTTGCGAAGAACTGACAAAACTCCCAAGGGTATCATCTGTCATGAAAAAGTGCTTCTCAACATTGCCGTTCGGAAACGTGGTTAAATTGTAGGTGCCCTCAATTCTTCACACGCACTTAGAGAATTGTTGATGGGAATAAACCACTTAGGCCTTGACTCTTCTAGAGCTGTCGTGTCACTCTATTTGTGAGTCCCAAATTCTACATCCGTTTATCCGTTAAAACTTACTCTTCAATTTGAATGATTTTTTTTTTTTCATGAAAAAGTGGATTTACATCGGTATGACTTGGGAATGGTCCCAAATTCTTAACGCGAAAGAAAAATTGTAAATTGAATTTCGAGATGCAATTATATTTCCTTTTTAAATGCAACTTACAAGATCTGTACAACGAAGCTACATTCTAGGCTGGTCTAAGATCAGGTTATTCAACAATCGATAACATTTTTTTTGCAGAAGCTTGGCAGACAATTTTTTGAATCAAAGTAAGAAACTGTATGTATTTTGCATCGATTTTAAAGCGGCTTTCGATACAATTGATAAAGGTGCTCTATTTTATAAGCTGTATAGCCTTGGTTGAAGTTTGGTTGCGTTTTGGAAAACTTATAAAGAGGAACCAGGTCTGCAGTATGGACGGGGGAAGAATTATCGAAGTAGTTTGAGGCGTATTCGGGAGTGTGACAAGGTTGTACATTAGGACCTACTTTCTTTGCTCTTTTCATAAACGACCTTTTGAAAGGTGGAGCTTAAATGGAGAAATTATTGAATGTATACATGAGTACAAATATCATGGTCTTACTGTAACAAATAATTTTAATATGGAGAAACACTTAAAGTCTGCGACATCTACTATTGTAATTGTTACTGTGACATCTACTATAGTAATTTAAACCGAAAGCAACAACAGCGACTCTTTGGATGCGGATTCGTCGTGGGAAGCAGACTCAGGCAAAAAGTCTTGAGCTTCAAATGTGTGAGCGAACGCATCACGACAATCCGAATCAAGGCTAAATTCGGCAACATCATCTTTGGTGGAACAGTCGGAAAGCACAGCCTGCACGACACCACTTCCGATAACGGATTCAGGCTGATCGATTTTCTGCGGGGCGAAATGTTGTGGTAGCAAGCACCTGGTTCCCTCATCTCAACATCCATAAAGGTACATGGAGATCTCCTGATCAATTAACCGTCAACCAGATTGATCACATTGCGATCGACGAAAGGCACTTGTCCAGCATTTTAGATATTCGAACCTTCTGAGGAGCTATCATCGACTCGGACCACTACCTCCTCGTAGCCAAGGTAGTGCAAAAACGGCCAAAACAAGGAAATGCTGCAAGAAAATTCGACGTCGGACGGCTACAATCGCAAGAGATCGCCAGATCCTTCTCTGATCGAGTGTCAAGTAGCCTCTTAAGGAGTCCTATGCCGCCAACATCAAGTATCGAAGACCAGTGGCAACATTGCCAGAGAGCAGTTAGAGATGCCGCCTCTAATGTGCTGGGTTTCGTATCCTGAGGAATTCTCCGATGAACTGTGAGCTAGTCTCTTCCTAGACCGCTAGAGAACGCTAACATCGGCAGGCTGCAGCTTAAAAGAACGTCGTAAAGGAACAAAACCGGCAAAAACGTGATGGAACCGATGCTCCTCCATCACCAGGCTCAGCTACTATCGAGGAGTCTTCCAAGCTTATAGATTTTACGACCTGTTCACGGAAAGCAGCTAGCGTTACACTAGTTAGACCAACTGCCAATTAACTAGTCCTCTAGAGGTA